>WTSP01007217.1:0-20296 GCA_025331215.1 Actenoides lindsayi | reverse complement strand
TCCTTTCCTCTTCCCCTTTGGGGAGGGAGGGGGGTTAACAGAGAGCGTCTGTTATAGGTCTAAGGGGCTGCCCTGACTCTAAACTGTAACACTCCCTTGAACAGAAAGCAAATTGAGCTCTCTGTTTAAAACAATTAACATCTAGGAGAAAAAAATCCTAAAGCAAAATCCTCAGCAATTAAGACTTACTTACATAACAAAGCTACAAAACTGTAATTATAAAAAAGTGAGAAAATAAAAATACAAAACTTTCAAAGTTAGTGTTAATACAGAAGAAAAAAAATGTCTTTTTCTTGTATATAAAAATCCAAACACTTAATGCTGCTGTAGTTGTATGTTCCCCTGATAGTTTTGCAATTATTCATCCCAAAATGAAGACTTCTACTGAAACTTCTGCACTAGAATTTCACAGATAGGTTTGACTACAAAGATATGGTTACCCAAACTCTAACATAAAGGCAGTATATTGTTAACATTTATGTCTTTAAAATATCATATAGTAAAAATTAATATTTTTATACAGGAAAGAAATAGTTACTTAGTTCCAGACAACTTGGTTACAGACAACTATAGTTACAATTATCAGGTACAAACTTCCAAAGCAGAAGTTGTCCAGATCTACCATTAGCATTAATTTATGTCAGGCATCCATTTCTCCAAAGACAGCAAGAATCGAAAAGGAAGTATCATCTTAATTGCCACTAATCTGCCCATTTTTAATTACATTGATCAGTAATTTATTATCTTACCGAGTGGCAGAAAGCTGTTAGCATGCAGCTTTAAGAGACAGCATATACTAGTCCTAATTTCTAATACTATCCTGGTTCAAAAATAATTTCAAACTGTTGTACCATATTTCTTTCAATTCCTGTACTGCATGATATGCACATTCCATTTAAAATCTCTGTGAAGCATTCTAGAGCATACTCATAGAGCCACAAAATCGTTTTGGTTGAAAAAGACCTTTATCAAAGTCCAACCATTAACCTAACACTGCCAAGTCCACCACTAAACCATGTCCCTGAGCACCACACCTACATGTTCAGTACCTGAAGACTACAAATATCTTTAGCTGAAGTTTCGGAGGGTAGTCTACCCACTTGATCAATAAAATTAAACATGTTTATTTACTTTTTTAAAATAGCAATTAATACATTTTTCTGAACACTGCATTCAGTCAGTACTGTGCACTGCAGTCATCAATGCAATTAACTGGAATAGACATAGCATGTTCACTCAAATTTTGTGTAAAACCTCTGGAGTCATGGGGGGTTTTCCATTTATTTCAATGAGATCTGATTTAATTCCGATGACAAATAAGTACTACAGAAAATATTGTGGAAAAGAACAGAGAATAAATTCCAAGGCTTTTAGGAAACACACTCATTAGCTCCCTTTAATTTGTTTTATCACTAAAAAAGATTTATATATGTTATTGATACTATTTGCTAAATTAGAATATAGTTACAGGGCCATCAAACTCAAAACTACCATTGTAAAATATTCTGTAATACTTTGTGAATGATCTGCAACATACAAACAAACAACAGATTCTGGTTTATAGAGCATAACTGTACACAAATGGAAGTGTCTAGACATTACTTTCCACACATTGGTAAATGCACAAACCCCAGAAGATCTCTCATTCAGTAACCAAGCAATGTAATATTTCAAGTATGAAACTACATTTTACTTATAGGTAATTTTCATAATTATGTTTTTCTAGTATATGCCAAGCACCTGTTACAGGTAATTTTACTAAATAGGAATGAGTATTTCACTTGAAAAGGGGATTAACAAGTCTGATTTACATCAGAGAAAAAAGGCATAAAGTTATGCATATATGTGCAGTGCCAGGAAGAACAGAGGAACAGAAATAAAACTTGTAAAGGTGTTCAATTTTTTTCTTAAAACTTTCCATAAATACTTAAGTCGATCATTTACTTAAATTCATAAATGAGTTAAGAAATATAATTGTCCACAATTATTTAATTCTTTTCATTTGGCATACCTTAACAAGTTTCATGAGGTGGTAAAGGTCTTCAACCTCATCTTCCTCACATGTGGTATATACTCTTCCAGTTTTTATACTGGTACCCTTTATGAAGCCACGATAGAGTGGCAAATCCAATGCACCTGCATATAGGTCAATGGCATGGTGTCCTACTGTCTGATACATATAGCTGTCCAATTCATCAGTCTGTCCTGCCACAATTAAGAAATAATCATATTAGGTACATTATTTCAGCCATTATAGATAATCACAAGACTACAAAGCACTGAGAAAATCTAGACGTTAATATTTTTTCAGTTCACAAACAGATGTTTGGTGGCAATAACTCTATAAACATGGGAAAAAAATTTTTTTCTTCACCCAACAGACATATGGAGAGGAAGACACCTGTCACAAACATAGTACTTATTTGTAAATGGTGGTGTCTGTTTCTTCTTTAGTATTCCTCCCTGCCACATCCAAAAACCTCATAATGGTCCAATTCTGCTCCTACTTATATGGTAATTTGAAAGGAAAACAGTTCAGAGGCACAAACCCAGATGCATTTCAGCATACTCAGAGCAAGAAATTTGGAATGGACTGCAACACTGAGAATAAGTACTAGATTGTCAAAATTTCTAAAAACTTTACTTACCATGGTCATCAAGAAAGAAGATTATTTCTACGTAAGTAGAATAAAAGCCAACCACTATAATGTTTTGACATTGATTAATATACAAAATGAAAAGAAAATCTTTTGTAATATCCAGGCCCTTTCTACCTTCACTGGTTTTAAAAATTAAGCTCAAAATGAAATCAACTCTTTGCCAATACTTCATTAACCAGGAGAAAAATGTAGCTGCATTTTCTTATAAGCAGTTTATAGCTGGCAGACAAGAAAAAAAAAAAAAAAAGAAAAAAAACCCCAAACAGCTGAAGTGTAGACATCATGCATTAGAATTAAATCTCAAACTATATCATAAGCTGTTTATTTATAAAATCATTCAGATAATTTTTCAAACAGATTGATAAAGCAGCCCATCATTATTGGTGAAATCTCCACTTTGTTTATTAAAAGCTAACACAGTTCACTATTTTAATGCTAATTTATAATACTGGAAGTTCTCTTAGTTTACAAACACATCTAATATCCCTACTGTATACCTACATAGAAAATCTTGCAAAGAAAAAGGTCTGTAACATTGATCAAGATAAGTAATTTGTGATGTAACAATTAGGTCATGTCACATTTGTTGCCATACAACAGATGCACTTTTGCTCAAAATAGGCAAATCCAAACCCATAATGACAACTAACCAACCTAGACCAGAAGAATCAATTTAAAAGAAAGCTCAAGTGTTTTTCAACATACATGAATATGACAAGGTCTTTCAACTGATACTCAGTTCAGAACACACAGTTTCTTTATTAATTGAGACTCTCCAGGCAGCAGTGGTACAAGATAAAACAAAATGAATGGCATAGAATCTGCTATAGCCTGAAGCACCTCAATTAACTATCCACAAAATTTCCAACTACACACTTAAAGAGAGCATTTTATGATTTTAATGACAATAGTCTGCATTTCTGATATGGATAAATTAGTTTAAAGACAACATATTTCAAAAAGATTAGAGATGATTATGACCTAGCTACCCCAAAATAAATTGTTCCTGTGCTCACTATCATTTGCCGTCCATGACTCACTTGTGATGGCTGCACCCTTTTTCCTTCTTCCTTTTCTGTGCATCTTCCTACCACACAATTATCAAATATCATAATTAATTGTTTAACGTATGTTGAACAGTTATCCTATGTTAACATACTTTAGCATTCTCTCCTACCAACTGGGAAATGACTCACTTCCTTTTCAAGTCTCACTTCAAGTTCAATTTATGCTCTAGCCCAACACAGAAGTACCCAGCTCACGCTCTCACCTCACCAGACTACCTTTCTTTCACAGAAATAAGTCTAGGTGCAGCCTGTGAGGAACTGGTCAGAAAATTGGTCTGAGCTAAAAGGAAGGAAAAAGGCAGGAAAAAGAAGTGCATGAAGGTCAGTTCCAATGCAGATCACTTCATCAATCCAGTTCACAAATGTTGGATTAGAACAAAGGAAGTTACACAAGGCTAAAAATGAATGAGCAAAAGCAAACCTGCGTATTTTTTGGCAGCTGGAATGCATTATGCCAGTTGAAAGCATTTCTAGAAATAGTGTTTGTTTTGTTTGATGATATCCTCTACCACCTTTTACTATTTGTGCTACTGAACTCATGCAATCCCTTTGTCTACCACCAGGAATATCTGTATTCTCCTTTTCAAGTTGTGTAACCCTTTCATTTACTGAACTTCATCTTCTTGTGGTTTTTTCCCCTTTGAGGAAAAAAATAATGTAAATACATGTCCATAGCATTTTCTTTTTTCTGCCTCTTTAAAGATTTCTAGATTGCCCTTCAATATGCAAAAATATATAAAAGTACATAAAGGAACTTCATTTAAGTGCAGCTCTGCCTCCATTGTTTCAAATATAAAAAGAAAATCTCCTATAAGAAATATGGCTTTCATACCTGTGTTTTCAGTAGGTCTTAAATTGGCAAGAGCAACAATTTGATGCCCAGCAGCAACACACTGCATCATATTATAACAGCTGTCCTTCCCGCCGCTGTAAGAAAAATAGAGGCAATTAAAGGTACTGATAAAAGTTTTACTCACTTATGACTTTTTCCTAACTAAAGATTAGTATAATCAAAGCTGATTATAATGTTTTGAAATTAAAAAAAAAAAGTTGAAAAAATATTAACAGTAGGAAAATGAGGATTTCACCATATGCTTACGATATATGTATAGTGCCTACACATAGTATCCATAAAGCACATATCTCATTTTGTATCTTATTATTAATCTGAGAGTTTCCATGAAGAACAGCCATTTACACTGGAATATTCCCTTTAGAACAAGGACTGTCTTCTACTCAAGAGATTAATTACTTTGTACTCATTAGTAGAAAACTTGGATTAAAATTATAGTATCTGCTTCAGAGAGTTGCCAGTATTAGCAGTGTTTTTAAATTAAGACTGTCAAGTTAGGAATAACATATACCCTTCATGGGATACTTTGCCTGAAGTTTCAGTATTTTAAACGTACTTCCCATTCTCAAAAACTGTGTTTATTACAGGCAGCAGGTTCAGTTGACATTGCACTGAACATACAAATCTCACTGCAAATAATTGCAAATAAATAGAATTACTGCTGATTAAAAAAAAAACAAACCAAAAAACAAACACAAAAAAACCCCAGAAACCCAAACACAATAACATTCTTCCCTGATGCCAAGAGATGATAATCTAACACAGAGAATACAATTAATCTTGACATTCATTCAAGATCTACTGGAACCTTTTCCACTATCAGTGAGGAAAGAATCTGTAACTGAAATACAGTATTTTTCCTGGACTTTAATCACTGTCAAAATAAATATTATAGTCTAACAATAAAAATAAGAGTGCTCTAAAATCCACACTGCTCACAAAATCCACAGACTCAGGGACTTCAAACTACAGCTGCAGGTGGAAATTCTGTGCAGCTTCTTTAAATGCCAGGGCACAAAAACCAGTCCACAGCAGGAACTCAGCCATCTAGACCAGCCCTGTAAAACTGCATCTTGGCTTAGAGTCACTTAGAGAACAGGCAGTATAAGCAGTCCTTGCTACAACAGACTGTCAGTTTCCTTGTGACCATACTATTTCTAACAAACTTCTTCACCATTTCCAATGTAAAGTTCCCACTTCTAACTAGCCCTCTATGCAAGAGCTTGAAAATGCATTACAGGCATGTAACCATACAGGCATTCCCATCAATTGCTGCTTCTGTTCATGCTAAAATTCTGTATGCTGACTTTAATTTGATGTATAACTCAAATCTAAAGTAGAAATAGCGTAAATAACATGGCATCCTTCATACTTAACAGATTTTTTTAAAGCAGTTGCTTATGTTTCAGTGTTATAAGGTTCCACCTCTAGCTGACATTATTCTCATGCATACCCACAACTTTCTTCTCACCTATATATAGGCAAAAAAAAAAATTTAAAAATCATGTTCATTAGTTCTGGCTACTGTGCTTGATAGCTTGAAAACAGATAGTATTCACTTCGTAATGTGAAATTTCAGGCTTAACAAAACCATGAGACAAAGACTCTTCTTTCTGAATTACTTGAGTCTAAAAAACAAAAGCCTCCCACTAGTTCTGATTTCAACTCTAAACACAGCTTCAGAAAAATAATTATATGACAGTAGGTAACTGCCTATGATGTTTACAGCATTTCAATATTACTTCTTTTTAATTAAAAATTAAAAGGACACTAGAATAAATCTATTGTCCTTTCAATTAACTTCTATTTTTTTAAAAGAGACATGTTAAGATGATGCAACATTAAGATTTACATTTGACCATCAACTACTTGATTGCAATTTGTAGAGTGCTCACTGGATCACATGCTGCTGTAATTTATTTTCTGTAGTATTACTGTTATCATGGCCCTAAAAAAACTATCTGTACAAAGAAACAAAATATTTCCCACCTATAAGGCCTTCTAATCTAGCTGTAAACTATATGATGGTTAAGACCAATGACGCCCGACAGCCCATGCTGTGGGAGAAAGGTGGACTTGGCACAGTCCCAATCTGACTGGTGTGTAATAGATTGTAACAACAACAAAAAAATTTTAAAGCTTTAAGAGAGATGACAGCAGGTACTGAGGTAGCCTAAGGACTCCTCTCAATTCTCATCACAGAAAAAAAAAAAAAATCATAAGGAATTTTTGTAGAAAACTGCACGAAGTCAGGCTGCAGTCAGGATTAGTTTGGGCAGTGTTGTAAGTATGCTAACAGGTAAGCTTATAAACAAATTTTTATGGTAACCATAAAGATGCAGGTCTATAAAAGACTTCTGAGCAAAATTCCTTTCTATTTACTGGTGTAATCATTTACAGTCAAGAAAATTCTGTAAGAATTAAAGAGTTGAAAATCATCGTATTTCAGGTAGAAGACTACCTTTAAAATGTCTGTGATTTAGCACAAAACACAATACAGAGTTTAACCCATAAATACCACCTTAAAGCAAGACTATCAACTTTAAGTGTGGCCAACATTTTAGAAGAAAAAGCAACAGGTTAACGTTGTTTTATATATAATCCTGACATTTTCAAAAGTACGAAGCACTTTTCAAATACTTTTTTTCCCCTCTGATCTTTGAGGCTAGCTCTGTTACAAAGATTTCAGACACTTTGATGTCTCTTTAAAACTCTTCTTAAAACTATTACTGAAACTAAATCCACCCTTGTAAAATTGCCCATTGAAATAGCAACCGTGTTAGGAACCTTGGTTTTAGTATTTTATTCCATCTTCCTTTTTAACACATCCACCGGCTAAAAGAATATAAAAATAAACAAACCGGGGAGAAAAACAAAAAAAAAAAAAAAAAAAACCACCAAAAATGAATTTTCTACTTTGTACTTAAGAAAATCTTGAAAAACACAGACAACATTTGCTATGTTTTTTTCTTCTTTGGATGATGTTTGGAATTATTTGCAATAGTTGTGGCCAAACCTCAATTTCATCAAGGTATCAAGGTTTGATATTAGATACTGCCTGCAAGAATTCAATACATTAAATGTTAAGACTTCAGTAAACAGATACTGCACCTAAAAATAAAAATACACTGCTTACATCCCCAAAGTCCTTTGCCATTTACATGTTTCCTACCTTGTTTTCTCATTAGCTATTATTTCTCAAGAAACGAACACACCTGCCCTTGTTAGAAAATGTTAATTTCTTAAAAAAAAAAAAAAAAAAAGCCATTTACAGTACAAGCACGGCAAAAACTGAAGAAAAGCGGCAGGATTGTGGTGGGAACAAATACAGCAGCCCCTGATAGACAAATCCGCGTCCAACTACAACTATTTAAACGAGTGAGCATCATCTTTGGTTTTAAATGAGCAAAATGAAATCTCCATCAAAAGACACATTAGAAAAATCTATCGTTAAGAGTTGAGAAAATTTATCCTGAGAACTTTCTCTGAAAAGAGAAAGGACCTCGGAATTCAACAGCAAATGAGCAGAACTCCCCCTAACCGCGGGGCACTCGGCAGAGCCCTGCACCCCAGCAGCTGCTCCGGCCCAGGCAGCCCCGCCGCCTCCGCGCTGGACGTGGGGTAATTCGGTACACCGGGTAACGAGGAGAAGGCGACCGGGGAAAATAATGTCTGGTGTTGTTTATTGGTTGCTGGTTTGGGTGGGGTTATTTTTTGTTTGGTTTTTTGTTGTTTCTTTTTTAAACAGACACTAGTAGTTCAAGTGCGTCCTGCGAATAAGGGACAAGCAGAAGAGACGCTGTTACAGCTTCAGGCTCCGCACAGGCAAAGAACGGCTCCGCCTCACCCCGGCACTGGAAAGCAGCCAGCCGAGGGGCAGCAAGCAGAGAGCGACAGCCGCCTGAGTGCAAAGACGCCGACGGAGCCCGACCGCTCCGCGAAGGGGGAGGAGGCGGCAGGAAACTCACGGGCAGGAAGGGCCGGGGCAGGAGCGTCTGCCAGGCGGCTCTGGGTATACCGCGCTCCCCCGGGCTGCTCCCGAGCGAGTTGACGGACGGGCGAGCAAGTTCGACCTCTCTCCGCACCCTCCCTCCGCCTGCGAGACGCCCCTCGCTCTCCCAATGGGCGCTCCCTCAGCCCGTTACCTGATTAAAGCCACTACTCTCATGTTGCTCACGGGCCCGGGGGGCGGTAACGGTAACAGGGAGGTGCGTGACAGCAGCAAAACGCAGCGAGCAAGGAGCCCGGCCCTCCCGGCCACGCTGGACCGTGCACGCTGCCGGCGCCTCCGTTGCTACCGCTTAGCCACCTCCCCTCTGTGGACCCTCCTCCCGGGGCAGGCCTGGCGACTGCCTGAGCAACCGGGCGGCACAGCAGGCAACCGCTTCTCCGTACCCGGTATGCACACCGTGCCTCTGCCGCGGTCAGGCTGCCTCTGCCGCGGCCCTGCCTGCCTGCCGCGGCGGCGGAGGCCGGGAGCAGCCCAGTTGAGGACGGGGGGGAGGCAGCGCGCGGGACGCCTATGGAGGGCAGGGCGCCCGGGCGGGTAGGCCCGAGCTGGCCGCCTCTGTGAGACAGGCGGGATTGCCCAAATGTTTTTGTCGCCTCCTGCCGCCTTCCTTTTTCTCTGCTGCGAACAGCAGCCGACCCGTTCTGAGCCACTGTTGTGTGGGGGAGTGGGGCCGACCGGGTGAGGTGGCCGGTCAGTCCACTTCCCCTGCCGGGGGAGACTGCGAGGCGTAGTCAGAGCTTCTCTTCACCGTAGCCTGGGGAGGAGAGCCCGCAGTGAAGGGAAGAAATGCCGCGGAGCTTCAAAAGTCGCCACGGGCCAGTCGCAATCGCGGCTGCGGGAGCCGGAGCCTGGCGTGGCCGCTCCCAGCCGCCCTAGGAAGCGGCTCGAGGAACCGGGCGGCACCAGATGTTCTCCCGGTGCAGGGCGGTGGTCGAGAGAACGGCACTGCTTCTGCCCCTCTTCTCGACCTCCTGCCGGGGCTGAGGAACGAGACTCCCGAGTCGCCGTAGTGTCCCCCAGCAGCCAGTGTCGAGGGGCCGGAGTGGGGGCGAGCAGGGAAGAAAAGCCAGCTGCTAATCTAAAGGCCTCCCTGCTCGCCTGCGAGCACAAAATATCGACCTGCACCCTCGGGTTCAGCTTCTGCAGACCAAAAATCTAATCTCGTCATGTGATTCCCGCTTTGGGCCAATTTTCTGAGCAATCCTGCTTGTTACACATACAACAGGCACCGCTGTAGGTTTGGAGGCTGAATCAACAGCAAGTGTACCCAGGTGCCTAGTCTCTGAATCCAGATGCGCTGTTATTTCTCCCAAGTTAGTTAGTTGGTTAGTTCTGCCAGTGAAACTATCTTGCTAGGCTAATTTTGTCTTGTACCACCAGATAAAACCATTGCCGGCAGTATCACGGCAGTGTTTTGAGCAGCAGTCTGAGGTCCCTCTCCAGCTCTTCACACTTTGATTCAAAGGGCCTGTGGGTCCAAACCAGGGACAAGAAACCACTGGTGCACTGCTGTTGATTGCTCACCCTTGCTGGAGCCTGGTGCAGAGTCAGTGGGGACAAGCGCAGTGCTTTGTGGAGCTGTCACTCTCAGTGCTTCATCTGTGGTGCCTGCCACCACTGCTGCCTACAATCCAACTTGTAAATTAGCAGTGACCAGGAACCAATTTGTGGTTCCTATTGAATTTAGTTGCAGCAACTAGTGCAGCTAACATAAAAGGCTTTGTTCCTCAGGGCTGGCATGAAGGGTATGCTTTATGCATTGTGAGTGCTAACTTATCAGTCCCCTGTAACATGATATTATACAATGTAGTAATCAGGCTTTGCACAAGCCTCTGAATAGCAAGTCACTTGCACATAAATTGTTGAGTCCGAAGTTCCCAGGAAGAGAAAAGACGGAAGAAAATAGAGACGAAAATATTGTAAGAAAAAAGCATTTTGTATATAGCAATAAATGCACCAAAATAAATGTTATGTGAGACAAATATACAAGACTTTTTTATGTACAGCTCATGAGATAATTTTGGAAGAACACTTTTTTTTTTTTCATTTGAGTCTGCATGTGATTTGTACAATAAGTCACTGGAACTTTTAAAAGTGAAGTGGATAGTTATGGGCAGATATGAAGGTGATGATGCCTTCCTAAATACACTTTAGAAAAGTTAAGAAGTGACAATCAGTATAAAACTTATTTGATAAGTAGCTGTGAAGTAATCACAGTATGGATTTTTCTGCATAAGAATAATTACCAAAAGGACACGTTTTAAAAAAAAAAAATAAAATCTTCAGTTCTTGCTTTGGCCAGCACAGGCCAACAGTTATGTGACAAAATTTTTTAGTTACATTGGGATTACTTACAGGACAGCTGGATTTCCTTCTAGTTCAGTGAGGATGACTTAATGCATATTTCTTAGAAAGCCTTTTCTGCTCTTCAAAGCATTTTAGGTGGTCTGAAAGAGGGTTACTTACATGTGAAATTCTGATGAAAGGGAAGGAATTTTGGTAGGGGTTTGAGGCTTTTTTTTTTTTTTGTCTCAGAAAGGTAATGAAGGCCTGTTCTGGATTAAAACTGTAAATCCAACGTACTCAGAGATTTAAGCAGAGAGTACTAAATTGAATTAAACAATATGGCATACTATATGAACTGGTAGAAAATAACCATACCTCTGAGGAACTCTAAAAAACACAGAAGAAAGGTATTCAATTTATTGAAAAAGAAAAAGGAAAAAGAAGAAAAAAAGTGGGTATTTTCTCATATGTCACCTCTATTTTTTCCAGATTTGAATGAAATATTTTTAATTTTTATTATTACAATAAAGAATAATTCAGCTGTGAGTTGTGAGCACTTAAAAGATGCTTGTTTACAATATTTAGCAATGATACATGCAAAGTCTAAAAATTGTGTACATAAATTATTTTGCCACTTTGGAAAATGGAGAGGTCATAAAATGAGTTGATTTAATCACACAGCTTTGTAAGAAATATTCAGAGGCTTGTAAGGCTCATTTTTAAGCAGCATAGTTACAAGATTTGGAAAAGAGTAATTCTGAAGTCCCCTGTTTTCTCAAAGGCCTGTTATTATTAATCTATTCTGATACAATGTTGCAGTTTTTTCAGCAGATGGTTCCATTGTGTTCAGTTTTACAGCTTTCAAAAAACAAATTTCCACTTACAAGTCAGGCTTGTTTGAAGTAGAAGTTACATAAGACACTGCAGGACCAAAGTCTCCTTCATTTGCTAATGAAACTGGAATTTTTACTTACATCTGATGAAGGCATCAGTAATAATTTGCACAAACAAAAAAGTGGGATTTGGCTCCCAGAATTTGTGAAATATGTCAAAATTGAATTAGTAAAGTGGGGCTTCAAAACAAATCTGTATTTTACCCAAAAAGATGCTGTTTTCAAATTATTTGGAATATATTCAGTGAGAAAATCTGTTTGCTCTCACTCACCTGATGAAATAGCTCTGGTGTAGTGTCACTGCTCTTGAAACGTTCTGCCATACGACAGTGGACGAAAGACACTGGCATTATCTCTCAAGCTGATTACCCCAAGACATTCTGCTATAGTGCTGCAGCAGCTGAAACAATAAAATTCACCAAAGCTGCTTTTCTTCTCAGGGAAGTATTGGCTACTTTGTACAGAAAGCCAGCAATGGCTCAACGCTTCTTTCTCACCCTTTTCTGCCAAGAAAGTTGAAAATAATTATAATGAATTAATATAACTGGAGGAACCTGTCAAAGGATTATAAAACGCAATGCAGTATCCCTAACGATCTGGAATAGTTAATTAAGTTCTCTTACAAATGAGTTCCAAAAATAACTTACTTTCACTATGTTATTCTGAGAAACAGTCACTTTAGCATACCTGAGCTGCAGTGCCTATTAGAAAAGGGCCAATTATCCAGTGACTGGCAGTTAAAGGTGAACTAATGAAGTTCGTAATTAAAAGATTTTCTATTATAATCACCAGTAAGTAACGGAATACTGCATATATAAAGCACACCTAATGTTACAGGAATATTTCCATTTTGAAACAAAGATTTTGAAATTTCTCTCCTCCTTTGCTCACCGTACCAAGTCCAAAATGGGCATGTTACAGTTTTCATGGGTGTAGCTGGCAATGTGCCACTATTTTCCCTCATTAGGGTGTTCTGCTCTGACTCTCCTGCAGTCAGAGGTGTTTCCCTCATCTAACAGGTGGCAAAATTTTTACCACTGTTAATGCCCAAAGCTGTTTATGTAATACAGAAAAGTGATTTGAGATTTTACAGGGGGATACTTCTGTCTTTTGAACTAAGAAACTGGCTGAAAAGTTCCTTTAGCTGCCTGTCATTGACAACTTCCCTGAATTCTCAGTTACTTAACAGAAACCGTGATATTGTCAACTCTTCCATGAGATGTAGTGGAATTAAATTTTGGGAAAAAAAGTGGTTTGGAAGCATTAGATACTAATATACTACTAAAATCTGACTCAGGAGGCCTATCTCCCCATCTGGGCACAGAAGGACTTAAGGAAGTTCTGTCTACATTTCAAGCTTGCCAGATAAAAAAGCTTCATTCTGAATGCTGCATAACCGTGCTAACAGTGCATTATGCTCAGGATAAAACAGCCTACTAAGATTAGCTCGAACACCTTGTCACAATGTTCGCTTCTTTTTAGACAGAAATAGGTACACAGTGAGTTTAGGTCAATCTCCAGCCATTCACACAAATATGTCCCCAGTGATCAATGCTGTATGTGAAGGATGACTTACTGAGCCTATGGTCTATGCTCTTAAGTGCTTCATATAAACACAAAATTATACAGCTAATCCTATAGTTCCTAGTTCTGATAAGACAAGGCTTGTCATTTTTATAGGTGATTTGACTTGTTTCTGCAGAACTACGAAATCCAGACACTTTGTCATCTGTGTAGCATTCAAGAAGCCTCTCAAACTCTAACCCTAACCACTGCAACAGAAACAGAATTTACCCCAAGATAGCTTTATATATGGCCTTACCTAATAGCTAATGGTCCTTATATGATGCTGTTTTTTCTAAGCTTTTGAGGAACTTAATGTTCATTAATCAATCTACCAATCTTCAGTGAGTCAAAAGTATAAAATTAACCTTATAAGGTCATGCCTTCATTAGAATGACCAGTCTGTTTCCATTTCCAGCAGGCACTACTACACGCTAAAAAAAAATACTCACTGGCAGCTGACCAGTTTTTTCCTCTTGACTAGATCTGTTTTCAGTGTTTGAAATCCTTACTTTATTAGTAAAAGCACTAACATTAATTACAACCAAGAGAAACTGTCATGACTGGCAAAATGCCTTGTTTACCTTTTTTCTGTTCAGCTTAATGCATGGGATTTTAATGTAGTCTCTATTCTACATAAATCTATTTTGATTGCAATGGAAAAGTTAAGTGTGGATGCTGTATTTACAGGTTAAAGAACTTTATGTCCTTCTGCCTTTTTCTCACTTATAAAGAAAAAAAATGTTTTATTAGAAATAGACATTTCCATTTTTAATTTAAATACAGAACAAATGTAAGAGTTATTCTAATGTTACATTGAAACAAATGTAGGTCAGAGATGAGTTTATTGTAAAGAAATACAAGAATCAAAACGAAGTCCCTATTATCTAACAGGACATATTTCTTGTGAAGCTATATTAACTGCCAATGAAGAGTCTGAAGATAGAAATTTTGGTGCATTTCTATATGTTAGAGACTATAATCTCCTGTTAACTATTCTAGAGGAGAAGAAAAAGATCTTTTAGACTCAATAATCCTTATAATGCATTTATCATCCAACAACTTTGAATCTAAAGCTATAGGCTTTAATTTATTGGGAGTTAGCCATCTATTTGATGGCTACAAAACATCCAGGAAAGATATGGTCATGGATAATAACCCATGAGAGCAGAGAGAAATTAGCTATCTAGTTAATGAGGTTAAGCTACAGTATCTTCTCCATCATCATAAGCTAAACCACTGGGATCTTGTAGGCAGAAATGACTGGGGTATTTTTACAGAGATGCAGAAATTTAGAGAAACAGCTTTCAAAGAAAAGAGTCAGAAAATTGATACGGTGCAATGAAAATCTAAAAATGAACTATAGTGTCTTTTTGTGGTGGCATATAATTTGGGATCATTACTCACTAAATTGTTCTGCAGTTCATCACTGATTAAGAAAATTTGAGTGGGTTAAAGCTGCTGAAGTTTCAGGGGAAGAAGCAAACAGCAGCTTTTTTGGCCCATTTGTTTCACCGCAAAAAATATTCCCATACCATAAAATATTTATAACATAGCTTTAAGTAATAAAAACGACTATTTCCTCTCCGTTCCACTGTTCCTATTCTATTTAATTTTGCCAGTATAAATAATGCTAATAACTTTAACAATCAAAACAGTTTTTAACTGTTTCACATTTAGTAGTCTTTTTATCCCACAGCCAGATTTTTAAAAAGAGAATTAATCTACTAAGTATGGAGCTATTTTGACCTAATTTGCAAAGTAGTGAGCTTAATTTTGAGTGATACAAAGAAAGTATTTTATCACCACAAAAAAAGCAACAAATCAATTGTAACTTTCAATCTCCCATTGAACTCTATTACATCATGTGTAGTATAAACCACTGACATAATCTGCCTCTGATTTTGAGACCACAAGGAAGGGTGGCTGTGACAGTGCCCTTTGAAATAACATTGAAGCTTCAGCTCCCATGTCAACATCATGCTCTAATCAGTGCAGTCTTTTTTGTTGCAGGGTCTTCCACCTTATAATTGACCCTGACATATGCTAGTCACTCTACCCCTTGGCTTTAGACATATAATTCCTGTCATGGTCTATTATTAGGTGATAGAGCCTGCAACCACGGGGACCATCCTTAAAAATCATCCTACACAGTAAGCCCTGAAGTGACCAAATTCTAATATAACTGGAGGGGAAGAGAGGATCTAGTCTTTGATAAAACTAATATTCTTTTCACTTCTATATAGAAAAATGTCAATTTCCATCATCCTATAGATTACTGAGACAAATGGTGACAGTGCTATTTCTGAAACAGGTTAAGAAAAAGTACAAAAGCCTTTACCAAACTCGACATACTCTGAAATGAGGAAATTGTCTGTACGAGCATACAGTATGCATAAAAATTAGATTACACTACATTTGAAAGGCAGATGAGAGTTTAAGAGTGACAAGTGGGCAAGTGCTAAAAATAAGGGCATGTTACTTCCCTTCCAACGCTGCTTTGTCTGTACGCTTTCTTTGATGTTGCTTAAGCTTTGAAGTAAAGAAATACTTTACAAGAGTCTGAAAGATACTTGTGATTACTATATCGATAAGAACTGGTTTTGAACAAAAAGGTCTCTTCTAGTTGTCCCATTGGTTCTACAATGCCTGAGAAATTGGGCAAAGACAAAAACCAGGACACCTGCTCTCTGGCCTTAGTATAACCATTATGATTTTCAAAAACATACAGTTTTGCAGTCATTGTATTACTGCAGTAACATTACAGAATACAACTTCAGGAATAAGATCTGAGATGAGAGCAAAAGTTTACCATCCATCTGCAGAGGTTCACTTGGAAGCCCAGGTTGTGAACCGTGGGTTCATTTCAGAGATCTCTGGCTGTAGTCACCTATGCCCTTAACCCAGAGGGACAGCTATCCCTGATTTTTGATGTATGGACATTAATTTCAATTTGCTAGTTGCTATAGCCTGGTTTGGGTTGTTTGTGTGGGTTTTCGAATGGTTGGGTTGTTTGTTTTTTTATAAAAGCTGAAGGGAGTTTTAATGATCTATAGTCTTTTCAGTCACAAATTATTATCTACAGGAGTCTTCCACTGATTTATTTCACTGTTGACAATTTTCTCAATCCTCTTGCACCTAAGCAACCCAGCTCAGAAATAATCCTTAAAAGATCTTTGCAGATCTGCTGAGCTTTACAAGGTACAATATTCTGTGAAACGTGGTTTGATTATATCTTTATTACATATCTTAACCTAAATAGACAATGCTCTAATAAACTTTCATCCAATTGTCTTTTAAAATCCCATCTATACTGTTTGTCTTAATGATGTATATGTATCATAGCAATCTCAATAAATACCAAACACATACAATGCAAGTGCTTTTAATGTAAACCATACCACTAATTAATGACGGAGTATCCAGAAATTGTTGTACACATTCTGTATTTCGATTGTAGAGTTGCCTTAAGACTTGAACACCTTCCTGCTGAAGTACACAGTCCTGCATATATCTGGGAGCTGTTATTCCAGCAGCTCCTGTTACTGTGTGCAGTATCCAAACAACTCATCGTTGTAAACTACTGATTTAGCTACATATGGGTGACTTTACCAGAATGTGTAACCCAGCTCAGGTGTTTGCAAGACAAAACCTTAGAGTTACTGAACCTATCAATACATAAAAATACCACATTTCCCACACCTTCAGAATAATAGAAATAAAAAAGTGCTGTTCCTAACATACATGCTTTTTACCTACCCTGCACATATCACATGACATCCTAAACATTATTTCATAGAAGGGTAAATTCAGCTTTCAGCAGTCTGCAGTCTGTGAAGCAAGAAGAATAACTCCTGGCTGGTTTATGGTTTAAAGCATGACTGAATATACTAACAGGGCTCTGTGAAGTACTCATTTCAATATATATAATGTATTTTTAAAATATTACATCTCTGTACAGCTTTCATCCTCTAAATAAGTGGAGCATCTCTATTGCACTTCAGAAGGAGAGGCAGTAGAGCCCAAAAATACTGAGAGTGCACCAGTGATCTGAATCTTGGAATTTTATTCTCTGGTCAATAACTTGTTGATCATTAAATGTTCCTTCATGTGACTTCAGCTGCTCTTTGTTTCCGTTTCTCTTTCTGTAAAGTGGGCAGAGTATTTTGAGATTTATAGGGGTTTACAACTGCTTAAGTTACAAAAGACCACTGTAATAAGTATAAAAAAAGAGTCTTTTCTGAAACCTTTTAACTCAATTGTTCCAAAGATCAGCCTCTAACTTTCAGAATATGTCATTTGAGATAAATATATTGTGTCTGATAAGATTTTTTATAGTCTTAAAAATTTATAAGATTAACCTATTTTTAATGTTTATATGCAGGTTCTTCTGGGGAAGTATGCAGGGACATCACAAGTAATGTCTAAATCTCACCACGGCAACTGATTTTTCTGTGCACTATCAATAACATATTTGCAGAACTGCTAGATGGGGAGAGAAACTGCAGAGAGAAAATAATGGTGAGGTTTGTAGTACAACAAGAAAAAAGGATAAGACATTAGATACATGATTTTAAAAGCATATTTTTTACTAACTTTAGACATTTAACAAACTTCTTAAATAGTTTTGTATTGATCTCTCTGCAAGAATGACAAAAGAAAAAGGTGAAGAAAACCATATAGCTAAAGCTGACACAAATCCTAACCAAATATAATTAACATGGAATATAAAAATGGTAAATATTTGGATGATGAATCTCGTGGCGCTATGAGAGTCAGAAGGTTGCTATGAGCTTTGCAGTAAAGATATCTAATAGAATATATCCAGTCTCTCCTCCTTCCATTATGGAGAAGATTGGTAAAAAGGCAGAGCTTTGAAAAATGGATTCTCCCAGGCTCCTGCATATACAAAAGCATTAAAAACAAACATTTAAAGACAGCAAACTTGCAAATCCTCAGTGCATTTTTTAACCCATTTTCAGGCAGCATTAGATCAACAACAGAAATAATTGCTGTCAGTTTGTACTTTTTGACCAATAATTCTCTGTATTTCCTGCAAGAAACTTGAGTGATGCAAATGACCTTATTTTTACAGCATGCTTTTATTAAATAGTTTATTATTTTGGCAGACTAATAAAGATTTTGGTATTTGCTTTTATTTGCACTAATATTACCACCACATAAAAAAGGATTTTATGTTCTTTTTGAGGAACAAGGAGGATAAAAGTGTTGATGGATAGTGCAACTAAGGCATCAGCAATGAGCTGGAAATGAGACACATAAATATGAAAGCAGAGCTAAGAAAATAGAACTGTACCCTTGGCCTTTCTTAAAAGAACATGCACATGCCATGGTTCATTCATACAGTTACAGAAACTCCTTTTGTTTTCAGTGACTTGGTGAAAATATGCAAAGACTAAAATATTACTAAGATTCTCAGTTGTTTGACATATTTCTGTAGTTAATGTGGTTGTGAAATGTTTCTAAACATTAAGAAAAAAGACTGGTAATAATGATGGTGATTTTTTAGAAGGTGTATATTTTATTTGAGGTATAAATTTGTCCCTCTTTCCATCTATGTCTTAGCCAAAGGTGGTGAAACAATATCGGTTTTCAGTTTTCCCTTTTTTGCCCTCAAATAGACCTAATTCTTTGAAGATCAAAGAGCAGAGACCTCATAGCTATGTTAGACAATCACACACAAATTTTAAAAACAAAATTAGCAGTCCTCTAATCAAAAAAAAAAAAAAGCCTAGATGGCATTCAATAGCATTAAAGTTATTTTATCTTGAATGCAGAATTTCATTTCAGATTGAAAACATTGTGACTATGGTATTCATACTATGGTATTCATTCTGTAATAATCTGAGCTCCTTGACAGCTGGTAGTGTTGGACACTAGGGGTATTTGGCCATGCACGAGAGTTGCTCAGCAGCTATTGTAATCTGAGCCTTAATTCCTTAAAGTAAGAAACATATTTATTAAAATAAATAATTGGATATGCCTTAGAAATAACAATATTCACTTGACTGAGGGTGCTTAAGATCCGAATTTTATACATAGCCACCCCTCAGAAAGACATCCGATGCACAAAAAACAGAGCTAATACCACATGAAAAAGGTAAATGGGCAAAGAAAACTTCACCTCACTGGAAATCTGTATGTTCCATTTGCCTTTTCTAAAAGGCAGTCAATAAGTAAGAATCATGAAGTATGAGTTTTATAGGAGAATAAATATAACAATTTATTATATGTCAAGGCTTAAGAATCAAAAAACTGCTTATGCCCATTGCCAGTCATTCACTCCCTGTCAGTAGTAGTTCACATCTTTCCTGGGATGGCATCCAACCACAGTGGCATCTAAAATATAGCAGGCTATATTGTTACAGTTGGAGGTGAAATCAAAAGTTGCACCAAACAGAAGTGACAAATTCACATTGCTCAGTGTTGCCTAGCAATAAGAGATGAGTTTATTATGAACACATTCTATCCATCGCAAAGGGGCTTTGTATTCACACCAAAATACCACTACTCTTACAGGCAAAAGGGGCAAAAATAGAGTGGGCAGAAGGAGGAAACAGTTGTAGTAGTTGTAGGCACATTCTGTATTTCAAGATTCCTTTCTGTCTCTGGAACAGCTCAGGAAGGAAGAGGCAGAGCCTGCACCTAGCTGAACTCTCGAGATTGGCCAGGTAGCTCGTTACCTATCTTAGCTGTCCTTATGAATGCCCTTAGTAGTGCCATTTCTTTAGCAATGTGCTTGTAGCTCAGAAACTTCAAATACATAAAATTGGTACTGAATATACTCAAGAAATGCGCAGGAGTTGTTTTGATTGTTCAGACCTTTCTATTTGCTTCAGCTTTCCGACGGCCCCCCGCGCCCCGCCCCCTTCCCCCGGCCGCGGCCTTCCCATCTTCCCCCCTCCGCGCGCCCCTGTACCGGGGAGGTTTGTTTAGGGTGT
>WTSP01007216.1:0-14571 GCA_025331215.1 Actenoides lindsayi | reverse complement strand
TCCTTCCTTCCTTCCTTCCTTCCTTCCTTCCTTCCTTCCTTCCTTCCTTCCTTCCTTCCTTCCTTCCCTCCCTTCCTCAACATGCCCTCCTCTCCTGGACCCCCAGTTTTTCAGCTCCCCAACCCAATCAGCACCTGCACATCCCTTTCCTTGGACCACACTCATCCAGCCCTTCAGACCCAGCACCATCTCCACCACACAGAGCCCTGGGGACAACTCACCACAATCCCCACCAGCAACAGCAGGTGACAATTCTGCCTCCTTCACACGTGGCTGTGGTAACCTCTAGAGGTGAGGGCAGAGGAGGAGGAGATGGGGATGCTCAGCTGGGCTCAGTAGGAAGGCAGGGCTTCTCTCACCTTTCATCCCTGTGAGCTATGGGAAGAGCAGGGGCAAAGCCCTTGCTGGGTGGATGGGCAGGGGCTGCAAGCTCCTTTGAAGGGGACTTGGAGCCCTCATCACAGTCTGGGTCGCACCTCCAGGTGACTCCTTCCCTCACAGACACACCACTTGGGGAAGTTCTGCTGAGCTGCGTACTAAAGGGAGGTGTCCCCTTTCCTCTTCAGGCCATTTTAAAGCAAATTCAACTGTTGAAACAGTTCTGCTTTGGCTGAGCAAACACTGGTCTGCCATCAGCTCTGCAGTTTTGATTAAAGAAACTGGAGATGTCTGAGCATCTGTGGTGAGAGGAGAATTGTGACCATGCCCTGGGCTGCAGGCTTCCACAGTGTTGTGTGTGTTGCTGCATGTGCTCTCTGAATCTGCTGTATCACAAGAGTGAAATAGCATCCTTCAGACTGAAATCAGAGACTCACCAGCTCTAAAAGCCTCAGTCTAAAATGAACAAATATCTTGTAGACGGTTCCTCTGTTTCTTCCCATCACCTGGAGGTAGCTCTACCCCTTGGTCATGGGTTCATGCTCCTGTTAACCCCCACAGTTGGGATCCCGAAATCTTGGCAGCACTTTGAAGCTCCATAGCACTGTAAAGAAGCAGAAAAGCAGGAATTCCGTTCCTTGCTTTTATTTTAGTGAAACTCTAATAGCACAGAAAATAAAAGAGAAAATTTATTTCACAATTTGACAATGAAATGCACTGTGGCTTCAAAGCATCCCCCCCCACACCCCCTGCCCTGACATCCTGAGAAATGGTAGATGCTACCTCAAAATCAGTCACACTGAAATCTTTGCACAGTCTCAAAAACATCCCAGAAGCAGCGACTGATGGTGTTGGGCAAAGGATGCATTTTGCCAATGTTCCTCAAGAGGGAGTGACCAGCTAACTGAACCCACAGCAACAGCTTCAGTAGGACTGCTGTGTCACAGGGACCTGGGAATAGTGACACTCATACACTCAGCTCTGCCCCACACCCTCCATGTGGCATGTAAAGAGTTGGGAGAGAGCTCAGGAAGGGACAGAACATAGGGAAAGATGGGCAAGAAGAGAGAACTGCTATATCTAGTTTGGCTTCTAGCTCCAGGAAAGCCTACGAGCTAAGCTGAAAGTAATATAAACACAAAAAAAGAAGTCAATAGACATGAGGATAAGGAGAATAACTTGGTTTCTTGGAAATGTGAACACTGATGGGCTTGGTGGGTTGTTTTAACTGATGGCAACGAGTGGCTAAGTCTGTATCCCGAGGATTCCTCCCCCCATTCATCCATTGGGAATGGTGCATGCACTTGCTTGGCCAGGAAGCACTTTGCCCCCTTGGCTTCTGAAGCGTCTTGGAGCATGTCCAAAGTCAGCTCAGTTCTTGACAGAAACCACCAACCACACATTCCGTGAAGGGGAGTGGAGCTTTAAACATCTGTAAGGCAGCAGGTAGAAATGTTGATGGTGTTTGCACAGCTCATGTCTGATTTAGGAGTGGTTCCTGGACTGCAGAGACACCAGCCCAGCTGCACCAGTAAAATTCCTGAGCAGAGCTAAAGCGAACTCCTGATGATTTCCCTTTTCAGTCATATCACGCTCTGCCCCACCATGCTAGTAGTCTGCCCACATGTGGGTCTCCTTGCTGGGCACTGCTGGTGTCAGTAGGAACAAATTCCCAGGATCTGGCAACATAGATGGAGCAATAAGAGGACAGTGAGCTCTTGGATCCCAAGTGCTCATGATCGGTGACAGATGCTTCACAAATTGTGCAGGCTGGACACAGGTCACCAAAGCAACCTGGCAATTTGCAGGAATCAGCGTATGTGCTTCAAAAGACACCTGTGATACCTTCAAAAGAGGTGACCTGTGAGCTTTGCAAGAGAATTGGCTTGTCTTGGTGCATCTCCCAGCAAACTCCAGGACAGAGACTGGGATGTCCTACTGTGTTGGGTCTGACTGAGCTGGAGTTAATTTTCCCCATAGCAGCCCTCCCATGCTGTGCTTTGCATGGAGAGCTGGAAAGGTGCTGATAACACACTCGTGTTGTGGCTGCTGCTGGGCAGGGCTTGCACAGCACCAAGGCTGTTTATCAACATTCCTCCTGCAGTGGGATGAGGTGGACAAGATCTTGGGAGGGAACATGACCGGGACAGCCAACCCAAACTGACCAAAGGGATATTCCATACCATATGATGTCAGCTGAACTATAAAAGCTAGGAAAAGGAGAAGGGGACATTGGCTTGTCCTCCGGAGAAACAGATACGCATTTGGAGCCCTGATTCCTGGAAGTGGGGCAGACATTGCCTTGTGATGGGAAGTAGACAATAAATCTTCATTTTCTTTTGCTTCCACACATGCAGCCTTTCTTTTCATTAAACTGCCTTTGTCATAACCCATTAGTTTCATCTTATTTTCTTCCCCTTGGTCAAGCTGAGAGGAGGAGGTGGGGAATGACAGAACAGCTTGGTGGGCACCTGCTGTCCAGCCAAGATCAAACCATGATGCCTACAAAGTCCCAGCTGGAGCAAATACTGTCCACATGGGAGTTCAGAAGAGCTACGCCAAGTACATTGCCTTTCCTCTTTGTTAAACAATCCACTGCTGTTTAAAAATAGCCTGCCTCATTCTGTATCTTTCCACAGGAATGTCCTCCACTAACATGCTATAGAGCAGATAAGGTCCTGGGAATCAGCCTTTTTAGGCACCCTTTCCATCAATTTATCATCACCCTCAGTAGTGATAATGATAAGTGGCTGCAACATACCATGAAGGGTGGACATCAGCTATGGATTGTCATATACATGTTCCAGGCAAATAGTTCAGAGCAAAAGGGCTTTATTCCCTTGAGAAACTTAGATACTGGAGAAGAAGGAGCAAGAGAAAGGCAAACAGGAGCTGCTCCCTGGTGCTTACTCACATCTGAATTTCTCATTTTCCTTCCTCCTTTAAGCATATAATTCTTTTTTTCCCTTGGTTTTAGTGTATTCACTTGTACTAGGGCATAAAACCCAAATCTGAATGTTGTTGATCTCATTTGTTAACAGAAGCTTTCAATTCAATGTATTAAGGACATCTGTTAAAAACACCTTTATGGACAATACTATTTTCCAAACTGATGTATGTACCAGCTCACAGATGTTCCAGTTCATTGTTACATCCCTATTTATACAATTTTCAAACCCCATTTATTCCTCAGAAAGCCATAGTCAAGCTATTCATTCTTTGGCAGACACAAAGTTCTCACCATTAGTATGATTATTCCTGTGATTCAAACGGTGGTTGCTTGTACAAGGTCCAGGCGCAGGCTAATCCTTCCATGAAAGGACAGAAAAAGGATGGTCCTTGCCTGAAAGAGCTTACAGTCTTGGAAGTATTCCTCTTCCATTAAAAAAAACCACAACAAACAAACCAAATGTGGGCAGAGGGAAATCTATTTTTGAAGTGTCTATAAAAAAATGTCAGAGACAGCAGCCACCCCAAGCAGAACAGGCAGGAATCTTGAAGCATCACTGTGCATGAAGAGCCAGGACAGGAATGAAGAACATCTAACTGGTTCTTCTTCCTTGTCCTCTTTATGGCTCCATGACCCATTTGGGAAGCCAGCCTCCACAATAGGTCTCAGCAGCTTCCCCTTCAAGGACAGGACCTTGCAGATCCTGCTTGATCTCCTCTGCAAACATCCTCAGAGCTCTCTTTCTCTGCTTGACAACAAGCAGGTGGATCGCCAACAGACCATCAGTGCATCAGACACAGCTTGAAAATGCCCAAAGGATGAAGGATATACCTGTGGATGAAGGATATATTCCTGGGAAGACCATGGAACAGATCCTCCTAGAAGATATGCTAAGGCACATGGAGGACAGGGAGGTGATTCAGGAGTCAGCACACCTTTACCAGGGGCAAGTCCTGTCTGAACCAATTTGGTGGCTTTCTACAATGAAGTAACTGCATCAGTGGACAAGGGAAGAGCTGTGGATGTCATCTATCTTGACTTCGCCAAGGCTTTTGACACCGTTCCCCACAACATCCTCCTTTCTAAGTTGGAGAGATATGTGTTCTATGGGTGGACCGTTCAGTGGATAAGAAATTGGCTGGATGGTTGCACCCAGAAAGTAGTGGTCAATGGCTCAATGATGGGGAAACGTGACAAGTGGTGTCCCTCAAGGGTCGTACTGGGAGCAGTGCTGTTTAATATTGTCATTAATGACATAGACAGTGGCATTGAGGGCACCCTCAGCAAGTTTGCTGATGATACTTAGCTGGGTGGTGCAGCTGATATGCCAGAGGGATGGGATGTCATGCAGAGGGACCTAGACAGGCTGGAGAAGTGGGCTCAGGTGAACCTCATGAGGTTCAACAAGGCCAAGAGCAGGGTCCTGCACCTGGGCTGGGGCAACCAGCATTATCAATATAGGCTGGGAGAGGACATGCTAGAGAACAGTCCTTTGGAAAAAGATTTGGGAATACTAGTAAATGAAAAGCTGGACATGAGCCAACAATGTGCACTGGTAGCCCAGATGGCCAATCACATCCTGGGCTGCATCAAAAGAAGCATGGCCAGCAGATCGAGAGACATGATCCTGCCCCTCTACTCTGCCTTGGTGAGACCTCACCTGGAGTACTGCATCCAGCTCTGGAGCCCCCAACAAAAGAAGGACATGAACCTGTTGGAGCTTGTCCAGAGGAGAGTCAAAAAAATGATTAGAGGTCTGGAGCACCTCTCCTATGAAGACAGGCTAAGAGAGTTGGGGTTGTTCAGCCTGGAGAAGAGAAGTTATTAGGGGACCTTATAGTGACCTTCCAGTACCTGAAAGGGGCCTATAAGAAAGCAGAGGAGGGTCTATTCACAAGGGTTTATAGTGACAGGACAAGTGGTAATGGATTTAGGCTAGAAAAGCACAGATTTAGGTTAGACATTAAGAAAAAGTTCTTTAATATGAGGGTGATAGATCACTGGAATAGGTTGCCCAAAGAGGTGGTGGAGGCCCCATCCCTGGAGACATTCAAGGCCAGGCTTAATGAGGCTCTGAGCAGCCTGACCTAGTTAAAGATGTCCATGGTTATTGCAGGGAGGTTGGACTAGATGGCCTTTAGAGGTCCCTTCCAACCCAATACCTTCTATGATTCTATGATTCTGTATCAGGGATCCAAGACAACTGGTCACAAACAAAAAGCCCAGCAGAGATACTGTGTGGAAATTCCATCTTATATACAAATCAAATCCCATTCCCCAAGAGGAGAAACCCAGATAATCTCCCTGAAACAGCACAGCAGTGGCAAAGACCTCTCCAGGCAGGTTGGAGCAGCAGCTACAACAGAGCTTCTGGCTGTGGGAATCCCAGGACTCTGGTCGCCCAAGCTTATGGAAACTTAAATGGTCTTAGTTTATAACTTCCTTCTCAGGGGAAGAATGGAATTCAAAGCAGTCTCAGCTAGCTGTTACCAGCAGGGACTGTTCAAAGCTGCCTTCTCTGGTCCTCTCCAAAATCCTGATCCCACTTTTACTTTTCATGGATTTCTCCCCCACCCACTGGTTTGCTCAGCATGGCTTTGACCATGGGGCAAACGAAGAACAAACTGAAAGAGCAACTGTTTCTTCTTCATGCAGGCGCAGAGGGCTTTGATGAAGAGTTGGATGCCTTCCCAGCAAAGCTGTGACACCAAACAAGTCAAATGTGTGGTCCTAGTAATGCAGGATGCCATCTCTGGTGTGACCACCTAAAAAAAGAAAAGGCACAAATTCCCCATGAGCAGGCAGTGATATGCTAATGGCTTGGGCAGTGAGAAGTTCTTCCTAAGGTGTCTTCTGATTAATTTCTCAGTTCAAATCAAATACTTATTCAAAAGCGGGAAAAAAAAAATCCAACTGGGAATAATTTGCCATCTTAAAGCAAGTCTTGCAATTGGTGAGATTAAAAAGTCCCAGAAGATGCATAAATAATAACAATCGGACTTTTCACGTACATAGTGACTTCTAGCCAACATACTTCACAGACTTCCAGGCTGATCCTTTGTCCCATAATATGTCAGCAAAAATGGCCAAGATATAAAAAAGGAGTAAAAGAGTGGGGGAACCAGATCAGCTGATCAGACTGAAGCACCAGCTGTGATTGGTCTAGCAGTAGAAAAAGACTGTGGATGCCAGCTAACAACTCTTCCTCTTGCTGAAGTGGTAAGGATCTATGTTGTGGCATTCAAGGTTTTGCCTCAAACACCATTAGCCACATTTGATTCTGGTTTGGGGAAACCTTCCAGAGGAGCTCTTGAACAAAGTAACCTCCTCTACTGCTCTTCACCCTTCCCTAGTGGAAAGCTTGTGTGAGTAGTCCACCCATCTATCCAGTTCTGCAGCTGCAGAAGGAACAGGTCCCACCTCCAGCACTGAAGACGTGACAGAAGTGAACTCCACCTGTGTCAGCCATATCCAGGGTATTTTCTGAAGCATTTACATGAGCCAGCCCAAGGAATGGGATTTTGAAGTAATCAAAGGCACAAAAGATGCAGATCTTCCAGCTCTCCCCGTTTTTCAATATATTAAAAAATAATTACAAGTCACAAAACCTGGGCTCCCAAGAAGACCTCACAAGTGCATCCAGTACTAACATTTTTCCTGGTCTGCCCTTCTACTCAAAGCAGCAGAAACAACTCAGATGCAGGTTATTATTGAGGATCCCTCAGGATGCTTCAGAGGAGCAGAAGCAAAATGTAGGTTGGGTTCAGTGAAAGGTTCACCCAAATGCACAAAGCATTCAAAAGAATCTGGGTCTAGCTTTGTTGAAGCCTTGGGTGAGGACTGGCTTTATTCTCAAGGTGAGTGAATCAGTGCAAATCATAACAATTTTTGCTCCATGCCTCAAGCTTCTGGTCACAGCATTGTTGTCTTCTGGGAGAATAAAGATTCAACAAAATCCCTGGAGGATGCAAAACAGCAGTGCCGGTGTCCATGAACACAATGCAGGTTTTGAGCAAATGATTTCCTTACATTTCCCCTGTCATTTTTTATCATTAAAACATCCCCCTCGAATTTTTTTAGGAATCACTGTATTTGTCTGAGAGTTTCAGACAAATGGCATTGGGAAGCAGCTTGACATGAAAAAGAGGGAGGCAAGGTTGGTAGAGAAGAAAACACCTTTTATTAGAACCACAGAAACTGGAAGAAAAAGGTAGAAAATGCCAAGCAAGCTGAAACAGAAGCTGACAGACCTGAGAAAGCCTCATGTGCCTGAAAGCATGGATATTTTTATCCATCTAGATCAGCTGATCTCATAAAAAGAATTGTGTCTCGTTACAAACACTGACACGTCTCTGGACAATCCTGTCCATGGCAGTTTTGCCACTGTAATGGAACAAAGACACAGAAGTGATGAGTATCCTGAAGAAAAGTTTGAAAGCAACAGTGCATTCGGAAATGCCTAGAAAAAAAACAGGGAGACTCTGCAGGCCTGTGGTCCAGATCTGGACAGGTTGTTTAGGCTCACTCTGACTCGATCCTCTGCATTTAGAAAATGAACACAGACATTCTTATGAATGTTCCAATGCTGTGATAAACAGTCCCACTAAATCTGTGGTTCTCTCCACTTTCGATATTAGGTGGATACAGGATATTAGAAAGCAATGTCACACAAAGACACTAATCAAATATTTATGACCAACTGAAAAGAATAGTTCAGGCTCAAGCAGAGATTTAGGTTTGGTTTTATTTACCTTGCAGAAATTACTCAGTGCCCACAAATTGTATTGGCAAGGAAGAAAATGCCACCACCTTGGACAGATTGTAGACACTCTTGATCTGTCACCAATGAGTATGACAAAAGGGATCAGTGAAATATTTTTGGATAAAGGATTCTTTAAAACAGCAGCACAGAGAGGCCAAAAAGCTGTGAAAACATGTACTGGCCTTGATACAACCGATTCACAAGGCAGAGGTGGACACTAAGGCATAGGCTGTGGGGCTCCTCAGAGGTGCTCCGGGCACTGGGCCTCCTTTGGAAAGGATTATTTGGCTCTTAGTCACCACACAGATAGCATTACAGGAGGTGTGCGTCGGCAGCCAGCCCAAGTCCACCCTGCACCTTGCTGGTTGCCAGAAAACTAATGAGTAAATACTTCCGCTTTCAGGCTGTTCCCTCCCCTCTGCCTACACCTGCAACCTGTACCAGGGCTGTACCTAGAACAAACCAGAACCTCCAGGACAGCGGCTGGGCTGGAAGCTTGGAAAAAAAACTGAGCCAACAAAGAAAAAACAAGTGAAAGAGGACTGGAGCACGGTAGGGAGCCAACCTGCATGTGGGACAGGACTCGGGCACTAAGCAGCAGGTTTTCCCACGTCACTGAGCTGTCAGCTCCCAGAGGACATGAGCATTTCATCGGAGCACAAGCCCCTGGGGAAGCAAGTCACCGGCAGCCTGCATACAGTGAGTAAAATCCAGGCTCAAGGCTACAGTTTCCTCCTGTGGGATCAAAGCATTCCCTTTGGGCTACATTAGAGGGGTTTTCCCCCCATCTGTTAATTCTGAATTCACCAGGGCTTGCCACATATGTGACCAAGAAGAGAACTCTAAGTAAAAAGCTGTGTCTGACTAACCAGTTTGCTTACCGGAGGGCACATCCCTCCCAGGCATAAAAGATCTGGCAACAACAAATAACCAGAGTGGTTCCATTTCTCCTTTGCCAAGAGGTGAAATGAATCTAATATGAACTTTAATTGTTTAGATCCCTAAATAAAAGCCTGTTGTGAGTTGTGGAGGTTTTCAACTGTTCTTGGAGTCTCTAATGATGGAAAAGCTGCCCTGTGTTGTAGACATGAAGAATCATCAGGTGGGAGCAGTAGTTGTTCTAGCTTTAAGGAAAATTAACAGCAATCTCAGACAAGCAGCATGTTATCAGGCAGAAATCTGTGACAAGATCAGGTGACGGTTTCTTTTTCCTCTCCTCTGCCCTCTGTCTATTGCTAACCGGTTTGTCTACTCTGTTGCAGCTGTATGGTCTCTCCCACGGTTTGTCTTTAAAAAATCCAACCTTCTTGTGTTGCACATTTCAGGTAGAGGTTGCAGAATGTTTTCCCCGAGGAGATAACTGTTTAGCAGATTAATAAACTGGGGCAAAGATAGGTGGAATGACCTTCCTAAGTGTCACCTCACTGGCTAATTACAGAACATGGAATTAGCTGGTGCTGTTACTCCCGGTCTGCTGGGAACCAGTTCGGTTCCAGGCCAAAACCATTAATCGAGATTTGAAAACATGAGGTTAGTTGTCTACTGTACTAATGATGAACATGTTATCCATTTGTTCTGGTGACAAACAGCATGAAACATCCGACCTCCCATCTGAAAAAGGAGCAAAGGCTCAAAAGCATGAGACCCTCCTGCAAAATAATCCAACAGCCAGGGAAAGCAGTTGTTATCACTTGCACTAACAGCAAATTTCCTGACTGTGATGCTTTACTACAGAAACAGCTTTGGGCCATGTTTTTCAATGGGTGGAAATCACCAGATGAGTCTCAGAGTAATTGTTATCTCTCCTTGGTTCTAGTGTAAATGATTGACCTTGAGATGAAACCATCCACACTAGGGCAAAGCTATATTCCAGCTGGGTGGTTAGCCTGAACCTTCTGTTGTTTCCCTGGCTTGTCTGGGCTGTGAGCAAATTTCTGCTAAATTTGCTATCTTGCTGCTGTTTAAAGGGAAGCTCTCCCTCTGCTCTGGGTTGTCTGTTCCCAGTCCCTACTCTTTGCTTGTTAAAGCTCAGTAAGATGAAGGAGGAGCAGAGCTGGGACAAGGAGAGCAACAGAAACACATAGGTAGGTACAAGGATGGAAAGGGGAGAGGGCAGCAGGAGCTCCCCCTCCTCTTGGCGTGAGCTATGAGATCAGCTCATGTCATCCCCTGGGCCTGCACCTGTGGAAGCCAGCTAAGCACTTAAGTACACGCTTCACTTGAGGCATGTGACTGGCAGCACTGAAGCAGATCCTTGCGTGATCAGATCCAAGAAAGAGCAGGTGAGCTCTTGGAAAAAGAGGCTGTTTATTGACTCACACCTTCCCAATGGCAGGTGTGGTCCTGGCCAGGCATGTGACTTGCATTACAGGAGTGACAGTGGGAGGGAAAATAACTGCCTCCTTTCTTCCCTCTCCTGGTTCTCTACTGGTTACGATAAAAAATGACTGAGTGCAAAGGGAGGCTGTTAATACTCTTCAGCACTCTGCTGACAGGAAGGTCAGAGTGGACACCAGGTCCCAGCTTTCTGGACATCAAGGCCTCCTCCAATGCATTTCAGATATCAGTGGTGATGATGCCCTGTGAAACAAAGTAAATCCAAGCTTTACATTCTTTTTTCTCAAGTCTGTTGCATGAATTATTTCCTTTACTTTCCAGCTAAAGCTATTACAAATTTTTTAAGTGCTTTGCTAAATAGCTTCTGTCCTCCACCTCTGACATGCTGGATTTTTGTGTCTTACTTCAGTATTTACAACTTAACCCCCAGATGAGTGGAAGCCAATGAATGGCTTCAGAATGAAGCTTCAAAGAGCTTTAGTTCCTCCTTTGAAGAGAAAACACCAGCTCAGGTGAGAGGAATGGAATTGTACAGCTTTGAGCTCTGTCCTTTTCCCTCTGCACGTGGAGAGGATGAAAGGTCACAGATGGCTCTTGCTGTTAAGGACAGGGGCCAGCAAGGAAATGCTTGTGTAGGACTTAGGAGATCGACGCTGAATCCTGCAGTTACTGACAGCTTCACTGGGCAGGTTGCTTCTTGTCCCTCTTACGCACTGGCAAAAACAGAATCATAGAATCATAAAATCGTTAAGGTTGGAAAGGACACTTCCCTACATCTCAGAGATGCGGTGAGGACTCAAGACATTTAGAAATGCCCACATCTCTGCTGCTCTGATTACGAGGGATTTTTAGCAGGGCCTGTCGAGACAGGACAAGAGGTGATGACTTTAAACTACAAAAGGGGAGATTCAGACTAGAGAGAAGGAAGAAATTTTATCCAATGAGGGTGGTGAAACACTGGCTCAGGTTGCTGAGGGAGGTGGTCGATGCCCCACAGCTTGCAACATTCCAGGTGAGGTTGTATGGGGGTCTGAGCAACCTGCTTTAGTTGCAGATATCTGCTCATTGCAGGGGGGTTGGACTAGGTGACCTTGAAAGGTCTCTTCCAAAACAAACCATTCTATGATTCTATAAACACCTTGCATCTGCTTTTAGCAATACATGGGATGAATGTTCCCATCTGTTCCTCAAGAGATGGGAGCTCACACTGCTCTCCATACCATCATCCTAATTTCCAGCTGCAATTGCCTTTTTTTTTTTTTTCCTTTTCCTTGACACTTGCTTGTTGACAGCCTCAGACAGGTAACACACGTTGCTTTTTGTCCCCTTTTTATACTGGCAGTTGTCACCAATTGTGGAGTTAAATGTTGGCGGGGAGATGTACACAACAACACTGAGCACCTTAAAGAAACACCCTGGCTCCAAGCTGGCAGAGATGTTCACCGGCCAGCCCAAACTCAGGACTGACTCCGAAGGGAGGTTCTTCATTGACAGGCCAGGCACTTATTTCAAATACATCTTGGAGTACCTGCGCAGCAACCAAGTGCCCACCCAGTGCATCCAGGATGTCTACAAGGAGGCACTGTTCTATGACATTGAACCTCTAATCAAGCAGCTTGAGGACTCCCCACAGATCTTTGGGGAGCTTGTGGCGAGGAAGCAGTTTCTGGCCCGTGTGCCCAACTACAGCGAGAACATCGAACTGATGATTCGTATTGCGAGGGCAGAAGCGGTCGCATCCCGCCGGTCCAGTGTCATCGTCTGTGTGGTCAGAACTGAGGAGGACGCAGCCAGATGTCAGGATGCCTTGAACAGCTTGGACATGGATAAAAAATCTGTGGTGAAGTTTGGCCCCTGGAAGGCAGCGCCGAGTATTTCTGATCTGCTGGACTGCATTCAAATGGATGTTGAAGCCAAAGGGTATAAAATATCCTTTCAGCCCCACGTTGCTGAAAAAGGCTTTCGCTTCAAATCGCATGACTTCTTCTACAAGTTCCTGTTCACCTGGTGGTAGCAAAGTGGGGACTGGAAGAAAGCAATTATTAAAACAAATTAACTTGGGTCGTGGAGACTGAGCCACAGACTATCAGAGGAAGAAATGTATGGGCCAGAAAAAGGATCTCCTTTGGTCGTTTGCCAAATTAAAGAGCACTTAAGAACCACTGTTTACTTGGGCTTTGGGAGATAACTGTACAATTTAAAAGGTATCAGGAAAAGGAGGAATTTTACTCTTTCAGTGTTGTTGACTATTAGATAAGTTCAGAGAGACAGCTCTGAGGGTTAAGCCAACCTCACTCAAGCTAAGAGAAACGGATAATCCCAAATGTGTTTTGTGGACATGTGGAGTTGGTCTCTCGGTGAAACAGGAACATGTCATATCATAGAATATCATAGAATCGTAGGGGTTGGAAGGGACCTCTGGAGATCATTGAGTCCAAGCCCCTGCCAACACAGGAACGCCATGTCACATATGCACAGCTCCTGATGGGCTGATGGGTGCATTAACATGCTCAAGTTAAATTGGGATCTTTAACAAGAAGAAAAAGGCTCTTTTTCTCATTGGTTTTCATAGTGGAACCTAGGTTAAAAAGGATTTCAGTGTCTTCTGCTCGTCTTATTCCTCCTGCAGGCAGCCAACTCTCTAACCAATGTATTTATTACAGTTATTTATCATTTATTCTGAAGGAAAGACAGACAGCCTCAGCTATGCCCGAGGATCAACAAAAGGCAGAAATACCATTGCTGATCTGAGGAGTTTATAATCTAAGGACACATCCACCTCTCTCAGGCCATACTACTTAAAACCTTTTCTTATCACATTCATTATTATTATGATACTATTTCTAAATACATAAGCTTCTAGAAGACTAGGGAAAAGCCACTGTGATTTGACAGGAAGGAAGCTACTGAAGTGATAGTCTGGGACCTCAATGTAAATTCTCCTTTATAAAACACAAGTTGGGTCCTAAGTTGTGTTGTAAAATCTTTGAAAGTTTATTTTTATACTGGAGATGGCTGTTATCTTGGGTTTAATCCCTCTAAAAATAATAATACTGTCTAATTTGCTTATGACCTTTATTTCTCAGAACATGGATTTTTCCCATTTATGGACAATAATCTCTGGGATGTTAAATAAATATCTTTTAAAAGCTCTCGGGACGATACAAAAGTGCTTTATTTACTGGCGACTTTCCCATCAAATTCTAAAGACCCTAAGTTCTACCTTCCTGCTAATGGATTTGAATTACTCCTAACTAAGCTTGGTGCCCAATGTGCTCACTCTAGCACAGATTTCCGTCCAGTGAAAGTCGAAAGTCATGCCACTGATCTCAGGGTAGTTCTGCTATAGGTGTGGTGGGACTCTGAGGCTTCTTGCATTTATGAACTTATCAGTAAGAATTGCTACAATCAGTGTCTGAGAAGGCTAGAGGCTCATATCTGTGATCATAACCCAGCAGTCAGTGGCCCTCAGTGTAGAAGAAGAGAGATCAAGGAGGCCTCTAAAAGGACAAAAGGCTGCTTTAAAGAGATTAAAATTAGATATTAGGAGAAAAACGAACAAAAAAAAAGTAATTTGATTATAGAGGTAGTTAAAGGCTAAAGCAACACTCCTGGACCTACGGCCTCAGCCGCCATGTCAGGCCTGCGTTCCCATGGCAACGGGAGCCCGCCCCCTCCGGAGGCCGGCCGCCTGACCATAGAGCGCGACCTCCAACTGGGCAGAGAGTACACGCCTCTTGACACCTCTCTGCGGGCGACTCTGTGGTTTTTCTTCCGGGTTGTGCGTACGGCGGCGGCGGAGGGCCTGGCGGCGGCAGCATAAGCATGGCGGCGCACCTGAAGAAGCGGGTGTACGAGGAGTTCACCAAGGTGGTCCAGGTAACGCACCGCCGTCGGGTCGAGCCGAGAGGGACGGGGAGGAGCGTGTGTGTGTCAGCCCCGAGCTCCGCCGTGCGGCAGGTGAAGCGGAGCTGTGGGAAGAGCCGCCGGCCTGGCCCAGGGCCTATCCTGGGAGTGCTGCCCGCCTCCCCAGGGCGGGGGCCTCGGGGCCGGGGCGGCCCGTGAAGGGCTGGAGAGGGGCGGGAGGGGTTGGTCCCGGATTTAGGGAGCCGGAGCTGCCTGGAGAGAAGGGGGCTGCGGGGGG
>WTSP01007215.1:9172-19802 GCA_025331215.1 Actenoides lindsayi | reverse complement strand
GTTGGTGCCAGAGCCACCCCCACCCCACATCCCTGCTGCCCCAAACCCTCCCCCCCAGAGATGCTTCTCCATCCCAGAGCCCCCGTCCTCTGTGCAGGGGCTTTCCAGACCCCAAGCAGGAGCACTGCAGCTGCCAGTGGGTACCACCACCCGCTGTGCTCCATCCAGTACCCAACCCTGGCTCTGGCAGGTGCTAAAAAATGAAGCCAGGGCAGAAAGCTGCAGCTCTGAACCCTCCTGCTGTACTCTTTATCCAGGAAGATTATGAGGTTTACTGCTGCTTCTCCATTATCCTAAATAAAGCAGCCTTTCAAAATTGCTTCAGACATATTAGATCATGTACTTTTTACACTTCCAGAGACACTGGTTATAATATCTTTTGAACAACACTGGGCAGAATCTATTTTCTTCCAGGGAGCTGAAAAATACCGTTTTCTCAAGGAAGAAGAAAAAGGAGGGAGAAAAAAAAAGCTATTGATTTTGTTTAGGGTCAGAATAAAATATCATTGGAGTGGGTGTTGAAATCCTCAGCCACTAGTTATTTCCAAAGTGACAGTTTGGGCTGTGAAGATTTTTCTTGTGAAATAAAACAAAACAAATGAAACATTGTGTTCTTCTGCTATAGGTATACATTTGAGGTTTCCACCGGCTCCAGCTGGTTCCCGCTGGGTATATTTAGCATTTCAATCTATTCTCTTCCCATTCCCATCCCTGCTGGAGTCGATGCGCGGCCAGGACTAAACCCCGTCGCCCATCCCTTGTCACACCAGCCCGTGAGGCAAAGAGAGGTGCTATGGGGGGGATCTGGAGGCACCAGGCTCAAAACCACCAGTCTACCAAGAGTTGCCCCCCGCTCCCTGATGCCTGAGGGATGCTGTGAGCTCTCAATGCCGTACAGAAGAGAGGGTGGTACCCAGCACGCCACGATGCAGCATCAATCCGGCCAGGACACACACCACTCATGCTGCTTTTGAAAGCACAACATCCCCCGGCCCCCCTCCCTCAGCTCCCCAGCTCTCAAGCAGGTTTCACTTCTCCAAAGAGTCAGAAAATTAACTCCCATTTATATGCACAATCCCCTTCCTTCTAATCTATCCACCTATCTCTGCTCTTCTGCTGGTACAAGAGATGAGTATTGGCTTTAAATACAATAATTTCTTTATAAATAAAGAACAGGCACCACTTTTGAAAGGGAAACCAGATGTCTACCTCCCTCTTCTGTGCTTTCTGCTCCTCAGCATTGTGTGCGGGAGATAGAAACACGCCAGTAGAATGGAGAGATCCGCAGGTCCCTGCCTTCCTCTCTCCCTTTTCTTTTATTTATTTAGATTTATGCAAATGCCAAAAGAGGTCACCTATCCATACGCTCTCAACACCCTCGACGTTGACTTGAAAACGCATCATAAAAACATCCCGTGCTCCGCAGGAGAAATTGGGCATCGCACACCACCGGGAAGGCAGGTACCAGGAAAGCCAAAATCCTCCCAGTGCAAACAGATCCGTTCCCTCCCCTGCCAAGCGCCCGCACACACGCAGACGTTTCTGCTTCCATCAGCTCTTTCCCTTCCCCACCACCTTCTGTTCAGGGAAGCCGCAGCCTTTTTCCCCACACATCTGCTGCTCAGCTCGACATCTGTCCCCCACCAGTCAACTCCACGCCCCACGTTCTGCAGCTTTGGGCAAAGCACCATTCAGGAGCTGCTCCTGCCGCAGCCCGTGCAGTGGGCAGAGGGACCAGCCAAGCCCTGCCAACCCTGCCACCTCGCTCTTCTCTATGCTTCCAAGCATGGTGGGCTTAGAAACCTCTTGGCTTCGTGAAGCTGGCATCAGAGACACATACCAGAAGCGCTGCAAAAGCAGCAAAAAATTCACTCCCAAGTCTGACCTCATGGGATGGCCAAGCTGGTCTCACGGTACTACCATGTTCAAAGCAGATCAAGGCATCCTGAAGCACACAGAGGCTGCTGTGACACCAGGACTGCACTCCTGCCTGGGACACTGCACCCATCAGCCAGACCATCAGCATTTTGGGCAGGAAATAGCTGCCCAGGATCCGAGCCACCATAAAGATGTGGATTTTCAACTCCTGAAGCTCCTGGAGCCAATCTTCAACCAGGGGCAGAGCACAACCCTGCCAGCACTTGCCTTCAAGATGCCACAGGATTTCTCCACAGCAACTCTTCACAGTTCCCGGCCATCACCCCTTGGGAACATGCGCAAAGAGTGAACTAATGAGTCTATTAGACTTAATTAAGCTAATGTGAAATTATTTACTTAATCTGGGAAGATCTTATGATGGCAAGAAATCCCCACGGATAAAAGCATACAGCTGCCTTGTGCGGTCTGGGAAAAGCTTGTGAGCAACCAGTTGCTGAGATGTTTGACTACACAGCAGCAAACCCGTCATGGGCCAGGAGGCTGAGCTGAGCCCCTCCTGTGATGGCCTTTGGACCACGCTACTGGGTAAAGGCACCTGGCTCTTCCAACGCATGCTGACATCACTAGGAAATCCAGCCAGGCAACCCCGGCCGCGTTTCACCTTCATTTTCCAAATGCACATCTATCCCCAGCCAGCAAATCCATCCCAGCTTGGCAGCGGGGTAGAAGAAGTTTTCCCAAGTGGCTGGTCCCTCTGTCTCCCATGGGTATCCCTCATCCCCCAGCACCTCATCGCACCGGCGAGGGAGGGGAGTGCTCAGAGCAAAGGCTTCGGGGAGCGAAGGGGATTTTGCCTCGCACATTTTGCTGGCTCTTTCCACCCACCCACCCCTCCCTTAATGTAAAAAAGCTTAACGCTTGCTTTGAATTCTTAATACGACTGAGGTCTTTTTGCCACTTACTTTGTTTTGTCATGCACTACATACAATTACACATCTCTAATCCGCAAATCCTCCCCCGACACCGGAACACGTGCCAAGCCTTTACTTCCCGCAGCCGCCGCATTCACGGCCTTTCGAGACCAACTCGCATCACGGAGCCGTGGGATGCCCTGGCATCGCCCCCAACCGTGATGCTCCGGACCTGGAAGTCCTACTGGCCACTCGCCGTGGCCATAGCCCATCTCTTGCCCTGTGTAGGGGAGGGGTCTGTGACCCCGGGACTAGAGAAGCAGCCCCCCCTCTCCATCTTGGCTGCAAGGAGCTCAGCTCAGCATCTCTCAGACGGAAATCACATTTCACAAATCTCCCACAGTGAATCAACTCACCAGTCAGATATTAGCTCAGCAAAAAACTGGCAGGCAAATGATCTAATTAACAATCAGCACTATCAGTAGTTTCCGCTTTTCTCAGGCAGCCAAGTAAGCGAGAGCTTCTCTGCAAATGGGAAGCGCAAGATGGGAACAAGATGTAATTATTGCCCCAAGGTCGGAGAGTGGCAGAGGCTGTGCCAGCAAGATCAGCGCCCTGCTCACAAGACACCTCTTCAAGCCACCTGCAAGGGGACACCAGAGCCTTGGCAGCCCCCAATTTAGGTTGGTTATTAGAAAGAAATTCTTTACTGAGTGGTTGGGCAATGGAAGAGGCTGCCCAGGGAGAGGGTGGAGTCACTATCCCTGAAGGGGTTTAAAACCCGAGTAGATGTAGCACTTGAGGCTGCGGTCTAATGGTTAGGGAGATGTTGGGATGAAGGTTGGACTTGATGATCCTAGAGTTCCTTTCCAACCATAATAATTCTATGATTCTGTGACACTCCCCAGAGCTGGCTCAGACCTTGGCTCCCCATTCACAAGTTGCAAGCAGAGCCGAAGGTGGCCCAGCACACAGACTGCCATTCACAGAATCACCCAACTGCTCAGGTTGGAAAAGACCTTCAAGATCATCGAGTCCAACCTCAACCTAACCCCACTATCCTAACTCTAACAACCCAACTCTAGACCGCATCACACCAACTCCTCATCCAAGCCACGGAGAGGACCGAGGTCCTCCTCGCACCATCACCGCACGGCTGCCGTCCCCGTGGGAAAGGGCTCACTTTGTACAGAGATACAACCAGCCAGGGATGGGGTAACCGAGGGCGAGAGGATCCCTCTGTGCAAACAGCTTCTCCGCAGCCTCAGAGCCTCTCCCGACCCCACTCAGGGAAAATAAAAAGGAACTAAGAGAGACATCAATTTCCAGAGCCCGGCGCCAAAATCCAGCCTTCGCCTTTGAGAGGGCGATTTATTCAAGCTGCTTTATTACTGCAGAACCCAGCGTCGACGGGGGATTACGGAGAGGTCACAGCTGGAGCGATAACAATAATAATAAAAAAAAAAAAATTAGTGGAGTTGGGGAGAGTATCTTGTGCGACTTCATCGCGAATCGGGGAGATGCCTTTTTTCCGCCCCCCCCCCCAACAGCCAAAGTGTTTTCAGGCAAGCAGGGAAGAGCATCCCGCGTGCCGCCGACTCAACGCTCAAGTGGCATCAAGTGAACCTTTGGGGGAGCGACGGGGATGGGGCTTCACACCCCTTCTGTTTGGGAACCCAATTAGGCATATGCTGAGGAAAGGGTGTATGTATATTAGATTTTAATTAAGCAGTGTTAATTATAATCTATGAGATGTGCTTACTGCTTATCTGATAATTATGAGAAAGCCAATTTGGCTGCTGGCTTGTGACTAATTAAGTGGAATTAGTAATGATAATTATAGATTTAATTTTTGTTTGCCTTTATTGGCAATGGGGGGAAAGTGGCTTCGAGGGCCGGGTGGGGAAGGGACGGGAAAAGCCACGGGAAGAGGTCACCCCAGCAAGGATTTGGCCCCAAGGACGAGGACCAGCTTGGGACTTCCTAGTATAAATAGATTTTTGGTGAAGAAACACCACAACAATTTGGGGTGAAAAAGAAAGAAGCTTGTGTGGGAATTGCTCAGTGCAAACAAACTTCTGCTAAAAGGCAGCAGTTTTGCAGAGATACCGGGCTGGGTTTTTGCCAGCCCATTGCGCGGGCTGCTGGGGTCTTGGGGGAAAAAAAAAAACAACCTGGAAAGTTTGGGCAATTTGGAGAGTTTGGCTTTTCCAGCCCACAGAGGGAAATTCCCCGGGGATCTCTCCCCTTCCTCTCATACCCACCATGACCCCAACACCCACTCTCAACCTTCCAGCAAGAAAAAGGCAATTTTTGAACACTTCTGACTTTTCTCACCCCCCACCCCCAGCATAATTGATAGGCTCTCAATTAAACATCAAATACTGCAAAAATCTGCCCAAGCCCTGGGATGGGACTTGCATATTTTTCCAAGATACCCACAGGTTGCTACTGCTGCCTGGCTGCAAGTCTCCTTGAAACACTCATCTTCCTCCCGCTTCGAGTGCGCACGGTGCTCTCAGGCTGCCAAAGTGGCCCGAAACGTTACAAGAGAGCAAAACTCCAGTGACAGGCAAAGAATAAAAAGACAGGGGGTGGGGAGGGCAAAATACATTACAGATGGATTTTTAGAAGGCCCAGATAAACTCGCAGCTGCACGACGCTACGCAAGCTAAGCTAATGGTAATTAAATCTCCTGCTGCAGGGGTGAATGGCAATTTCATGCTCAGCCTGATGCCCGGGGTGGGAACTACCCCAGGAAAAGCTGTGGCAGCAGCTCAGAGCTGGGGGGGTCGGGCTGCAAAACTGCCCCACTCCCTTCCCAGGTGAAACCCGGGTGAGCGGCAGAGCTGGGGATGCTCTGCCCGGCTCCTTCCCGCAAACTGCATTTCTCATCTCCAATGCCCAGCTAAATAACACATGCCAACAGGTATAAATTACAGGAGGGAGGCGAAGCAGGCTGAATGCATCGAGGCAGCAGCGTCGCTGTAGCCTGACTCGCTGGCAAGACCCCGCTGCGATGCAGGGTGTCCCCGCAGAGACACCCCCAAGTTTCGCGTGGCAGGGCTCGGCTCTGGGGGAAGCACCTGACCCCACTGCAAAGTGGGTTTTTTGCCTCCAAAGCGTTCCCGGGAAGCAGTTTTGGGGCCAAAGCACTCCTCTCTCTGCATGCCGGATGAGCCCCCATCACTGACCTAAATAAACACTTCACCCAGCTACTGCACAGCTCAGTTTGGTCCCTGGGTACATGAACACAGTACAAGGCCATTAGACAGATCTCTTGTGTGACAACAGAAAACCTTCACCGCGGCAGGCAGGACAACAGGAGACCACCCTCATGCCTCCTGAGGAAGAGGATGGGTTGTCGGTGCTGCTGCTGTTTTCTGCCAGGCTGCTGGAGGAAGCAGATGTGAGACAAACCCCAAGTCCTGGCCAGTATTAAGGATTATTTGCCAGACAGGCTATTGCAGCGAGCTCTGCAGCGTCTGGTTATTAGGAGCAGCACAAGAGATTAAACGACAGCAAATTCACAATTTCTTTCTTTCTTTTTCCCTTTTTTCCCCCACTTCGGCACCAACTTGAAAACAGGCCTGTCTATAATGGGAAAAACCCTCCATGCATTACGCAGTTTTCAAACAAAAATGAGCTGGCCTCAAGTGACCAAAACACACACGAACCCTCAGACGGACAAAACGTGACTTCGTTCCCAACGATGCTCGGGGTTTGTGCAGCCACACGCACCCCTAGAAACTCCCCCCAGGGTTTCCACCCAGAGCTGCGATCCAGCGGCACGTCGGGACCCATCGCCACAGAGCACCACGTTCAAGTGCGTTTGCTGAATCATTCGTTCAGGCTCCTGCACTTAATTTCTCCCCTCTACGTTTAATAACTTCGCTTCCTCTCCGACAGAGCTGTGGGATTCAGTGGGAGGAGAGTGCAGCCGGCTCTGGCTCTGACCTCACGGCTCAGCTCCGCAAGGAAATCGTTGGTTTGGATTTCCCTGACGAGCGCCAAGGTAAGAGAGGTCAGTGCCCAGCCCAAGAGAGATAATTGTTTAGAGATGATCCAGCTCGGTGCCAGGATCTCTTGTTGAACACTTCTACCTGCGGTTGATAAAGGATGAATTGCTGGCTGTTTACCTACCCCTCTGAAAAGAGGAGAAATGGGGTTTTAAGAGAACAATGCTTCACGATACGAAGCACGGCGCTGGATAAGAAAGGAACGAGGCAGAAGCCAGGAGCTGGCAACAGCTACAGCTTGTAATTTCATTGCACCTTCTCTACTCAATAAATGGGTTTCAGTCAGAGCATCTCTTCCATCCAACCCAAAAAGGACCTGAAGGGTAAGTTGATTGCATTGATTGTGCATGTATTTTCCCGGCAGGGAAAGCGACCCAGTCCCTCGCTGCTCCTGTCCAAAGTATTCCACTTACCTATTACAGGAATACCGCCAGAGACTCCGGGAGAATTCATCGCTCCCCGAGCGCTGGGAACATTAAGAGCGAAGACAGAGCAGGGGTGTAGGCAGCAGCTCAGCTCAGCCTCTTCCCCATCATGGCCCCTGGCAGCCTATCACTCCTGTAACGGGATTTGACAGTGCTGTGGGATCCCTCTCACAGGGTTGTGTTAACCCTGATGAGAACAGCACGCAGGAGCTTGTCTATAGGGAGGGCAACACGCATCTGCTGCGACAAACTGCCCCTGTGCAGCTCCTGCCAGCATCCCACCTGGTGCTCAGCCCTGCCACCCCTCATGGCTTATAGCTGCATCCTCCTCCTCGAAGCAATGAAACTCCCTCTCCATCCTACCTAGATCCCTACACCCAGCTCTGACAAAACTCGAGCTTCCAGCCCCTAAGCCAAATCACATCCTGTGCTTCTCCCAGGGTTCCTGCTGCTGCAAAGTCTCCTGGAATCCATACCTAAATCCCTGCCTCTCCTCCCTGAGGGGTCAGGGAAAAGTGTAAATCACTGCAGGAAGCAGTACCAGGCTCAGACCACCACAGTCAGCACAGGGATGCACTGGCTGGACAGGACTGCTGTCATCACCCAGCCGAAACCAGCCGCAGCATGGGGCCAGCTGCAGAAACAAGGGGTCTGAGCCCAAGCCTGGCATCACACCTCCAAACTAGAGCAAAAGTCTGAGCCCAAGGTCTGTGTCCAGCCGTCATGCCCTTCACCTTCAGGTCACGTCCCCCTCCTGGGATGGCGCACATGTCCAGCAGGTGGGAAGGGGATATCCTGGGTCAACTGCAGCCTCCGTGCTCCGCTGCTGTCTCCAGCTGAAGGAGACAGGGCAGGATGGCAGCCTCACGGCAGCACTGCCCATCCCTGGGGAGACTGGGTCGGGGTACCTGGCATTGCTCATTAACCCCCCGAGGAACTCACCTACCGACACAGCAGCACGCTCCTTTCAACGAGACGCCTCCGCCTCTCCCTGCGCGAAGCTGAGCCGTGCCTCGCTGTGGTGTCTTCGAAGGAGAAGGCTATCAGCTCAAAACAGCAGAGACCTTTAGCTCAAATCCATTAATCCTCTTTATTAAACCCGGGTCACCTCTGAGTCCTGGCAAATTAACCAGCATCTCCCCACTGCAAGTACATCAAGAGGAAGCGCACTGTACAGCGCCTGTAATTTTCATGGACCGGGGCTCTGGGGTCAGAGGGCTTCCCGAGCTCCTTTCTCTGCCTTTGTCAATTTAAAAGGGAACATCGGCTTGCTCTTGTATAAATTACAAGAGAGGCAGAGCCAGGGCCCAGGGTGGCTGCAGGACAATCTGCCATTTGCAGCCATGTCAGTGGCTCCACTCCTGCCCGAGGATGGGAGCAAGGGATGGCAAGACCATGATCATTGAGTTCCCCATGAGGAAAAAATGGGGTTGGGGACATCCTCTAAACACACACCCCCCAAACAGCTGGGCAGCCGGGGTACCGCGCTTGGCATGCTCCATGGCTACCTTGGCCACGTGCCCTCTTGCTGCTTCTAATAAATGGCACATCCCCGGGTGCCAGCCCAGCTGGGGAGAGAAAGAGAGGCTGGGAGGGCTTCACTCCAGCTCAGAAGTGGGTGGAAAATTGCTCCCTTGTTGCCTGAAATTTCACCATTTGAAACGTCTCCCCCTTTCTGCACTATCCTGTTGGAGCCACTCTACTCTGAATACTCACCAAGCCAGCACCAAAGCGAGAGCGGCTCTATTTCTGAAGAGCCAAGGACATTTAGCTGGGCTGGGGAAGACCTGGGGCCAAATCCCTTATAAACACTAATTATACACCCAGTAGGCAAGCTTGGAAAGAGCAAACCAGCCCAGCCTGGGAAAGAAACACCCTGTGTGGGCTGAAGGATAAGGGCAGCGCAGGGACTGGAGGTCACAAGGATTGAGTCTCCTCCTGCTCCTAGAAACAGCATCCTCAAGACAAGCAAACTTTCCAGAGCCAAGCAAAGACTGCTCATACATTCTGTGAGTAATGAAATATACTTTTTTTTTTTTAAGGGGGGGGATTAAATAATGGGAAAACTTCCAAGTGGCTCGTAAGAGCTATCTTTGCAATCTCACATCTTTTCCCCTAAGACAACTCCATTCTGTGGCACTTCCCAGCACGATCTCCATCCATAGCTCTACCACAGGGCTATAAATCCACCAGCTTGGCTCAAGTTGCTCCTGTTTTATACCAGCTTAAGCCAGTCGAGCCTCAACTGGGGAACTGTGATCCGAACACCAGGATGCTCACCCTCAACTCAGTCCAACCGTACCGCGGGTTTTCCACTTGGGTTTGAGTTACAGGTAGGATTAACACACAGCATCTTACATCTCCCTGCCATCAGCTTTTATCACAGCTTTAGTTTTCCATTAAAAACATCATTTCTTGCTGTAGTTAATCACTGCAAGGTCATTTCAGTGACAGTTGCCAGCATCCTTGCCAAGGAACCAGAGGAGCAGAGGCCTGCCCTGCTCACCAGATCAAAGGAGGAGACGCTGGGTTCCGTTTCCTTGTTTTCAGTCGAGAGGTGCCCGCCTCGGTGTGCAGATCAAGGTGTGGGTGGGTCAGTGTCAGCCCCTCACCAGCTGAGATGGGAAGCTGACGCTCACTCTGCTCATCAGGAACCCCGAGGAGAGAAATTGCCTAGTTCTCCCCGCAGCCCTCTGCCCACCTCGAACCAATTTCGGCTCCTTTTAATTCAATTCAGCTCCTCCTGACCTTGGCAGGCTGGAGTTGCAGAGTTTCTCTCAACAGATAGCACCAATTACAGAGGTGTGAAAATGGAAGGCTTTCAATTCAGAGAACAAACCCAAGAAACTGGGACTGTATTGACCTGAGAAACAGGAGGTGGGAAAGGGGGAGCCAACGGGGGCACGGGCTCGGAAATATTGCCTGTACTCACTCTAGAAACCAAATGCTTTGGCCGTTCCCTCCAGCCTGGGAAGCTGGGCTGCCCCAGGGGTCGGGATGGTGAATGCCACGGGAGGTGCAGCTTCAGCGGATGGCACCCGGGGATGCCAAACCCACCGGCTGCATCCCTGGCATCCCGCCTCGCTCGTTAGCGGCTGCAAGCCAGCGCTCCCACGTGCATTCCCCAACGGGCTGATTTCAGACCTCCGAAATCAAATCCGACAGATCTGACACAAGCCGAGTTCCCTTCCCTGCAGCGGAGCTGGGCTGGATTGAAGCTGCAGCATCTGCAGCCCGATCCATACCGGCAGGCACAGCGGCACCTCCGTCCACACCTCCTCTGGAGAATAAAGCCGCTTTTTGTCCACCCACAAAGCTCTTGCCTGCCAAAGGACTGCTGGGCCAAGCCTCCGGGAAGGCGAGAGGCAGCGTGAGCCCTGTTAGATGTGGGTAGGAG
>WTSP01007213.1:52673-63374 GCA_025331215.1 Actenoides lindsayi | reverse complement strand
CCCCGGCCCCCCCCGCCGCCCTGCCGCTGCCGGCCCCGCCGGGCGGCTCGCAGCGCCTCCTCTTCTCGCACGACCTCGTGTCGGGCCGCTACCGCGGCTCGGTGCGGTTCGGCCTGGTGCGCCTCATCCACGGCGAGGACTCGGACTCGGAGGAAGAGGAGGGCGGCGGCGGCGGCGGCGGCCGCGGGACCGGCGGCGGCGGGGCGGCCAGCTCGGGAGGTTCCGAGTCGGGAGGCCCCGGAGCCGGCGGGGCGGAGGAGGGCCGCGCCAGCCCGCTGCGGCGGGGCTACGTGCGGGTGCAGTGGTACCCGGAGGGCATCAAGCAGCACGTCAAGGAGACCAAGGTAACCGGGGCGGCCGCGGCCTCCGCCGGCTCCCTCCCGGAGGAGGCGGGGGGGGCCTGGCTCGGCCTCTGCGTCTGTGTGTATGTCTGTCTCTGTGTGTGTCTGTGTGTGTCTCCCTCTCCCGGGGGGCCTGGCTCCGGCTGCGAGGCCGGGGCTCCGCCTTGGAGGCCTCCCGGGGCAAGCGGCTGTGGGGCCTGCCGGGGCTGCGGGGCTCCCTGCCCCTGGGGCTGCGGTGTTTGGCAGCTCCGGAGGCACCCCGGGAGGCGGCTGTTGCACCTTTCCTTGTATTTTCCCGGCTCTCCCCTCCCCATCCTGCAGCAGTCTGAGTGTGGGGAAGGCGGATGGTGTCCTGCAGAGGTGGGGATCCTTCTGCCTTCCTTCATCGTGGTTCTTCTGGCAGCCGAGCGCAGATGCTGGTGGCTGGGCACGGCTGTTTGCCTGGCCGCTGGCGTTTAATGGCCGAAGGAGAGGCCTGCCTGTGAAGGTGATTCGAGCGAGCTGCCAGACCCCTCTCGCTTGCTGGAGATGTGGGCCAGTATCTCTGCTCTTACTGGGCAGTGTCGTCATCGCTTGTTTCAGGGGAGTCAAGAGCTGAACGGGGAGACCTCGACTACATGGAGATTTCAGCAGCGAGTGCCCACGGTTCGGGTCTGCCCCTGTTTAGGGGAGCGTTCCCCCCTAGCTGATGAGGCCATACGTAAATCCGTGACTTGTTAATTTTATCTGGGGAGCCCCAAGGTGCAGGTCTGGGTGAGAATATTCCCACTTCCCAAAGTTCTCCTGGCGTGGGGTTCTGCGCAGCCGGACTGAGGGTACGGAGACAAAAGCAAGCGCGGGGGCACTGTAATGTAGCACAAAGGGGCCCGCGAGGAATGGGCGTTGCGCTGAGCGGAGCCGAACAGGCGGCTTGTGCTGCCCTTGCAGGGGAGCAGCAGGTCCGGGTGCTTTGCTGGGGTGGCAGGAGAAAGCGGGAGGCCTCTGGTGCGCTGTCTGCTTTGCCGTGCCAGAAATGGCCCCATAGGGGAGAGGGGAGGCTGAGAGGAGGAAAGGTGTGTTGCAGTCCTACAGGCATCGCTGGGATTGCAAGTGCGAACAGAATGAGCTAAATTTAGGTGGTAGTGTCATTAGACACGTGACTGGTTGGAGATACGGAATATGAAAACAGGTATTCAGAAAAGATACTGCCATATGATGCATTTCTACCTAAAAAAAAACCAAAGCAGCCCAAGCCGTTCGTTCTCTAAAGAGCCCCAGTTCAGTCACTGCAGCCTGCCAATAAAATCTTTGTGTGCTGTTGCAGCAAAAATTTGTCCCGGCTTGAGCGTAGTTTTCGGCATCTGAACAAAGCCACCTCAATTTGAGTGAGTAAACACAGACTTAGGAGTTGTTATTGGGTTCCCAAATCCAGGAGTGGTAGTACTGACTGTAGTTGCTCGAAAACTGTACCCTTTGCAATGTTAGAAAAAGCTGGACTGGGGAGGATCAGAAGTCAGACAGTTATGTAAATAAACTGTCTTTCCTTTTGCTGGTCCTCCTCTGCTGTAGGCATCTTTACCACTTGGGTAGTAGACCCTGGGGAGAAGTGTCCTAAGTGCTTGAGGAATTCAGGTGTACTTATATTGATTTTTTTTTTTTCCATTTGAAGAGCTGCCCACTAAGAAAACTGAGAGGCATTGCGTGCAGTCTGTGCCGCAGCTCGAGGTTGCTAAAAACAAATCTGACGCCACTGGAAGCGTGTTGTGGGACTTACCATTTTGTGTCTGTGATCAGGTGTTTTATCTGCCTGCTGACCCAGCCCTTTCTGGGTTACGCTGATAGGTGAGAACCAGCCAGGTAAGCCTGACGTGCTTGGCACTGTCCACGCTAGGAGGGGTACAAACCACAGGCACCACGTGGCTGTCCTGGGCCTGAAGTTTGCTGGCTCTTGGGTGCTGTTACCTGCAGATACATCTTTAGACTGTGACTTTGCCTCCCTAGCACTTCTGACTGTGAGATTCTTGTTTGATGTCCCGAACGTTAACCTGTCCTGCTCTCGGCTGAACCACGGATTCAAGAGGGTGCTTGCAGCGCTCTTTTATTTCTTTTTATTACCTTTTATTTCCCTGAGCTCTTCATTCTGCAACGGGCAGAAGGTAAAGGTGCTCCTGGGGCCAGGGTTTTTGCTAGCCCCATGTTGTGCTGTTGAGTGCCTGTTTGGCTCTTGTTTGTCCGGTGCTCTGAGATCTACGAACGTTGGAGCGTGTTTTGGGTAAGCGAGTGTTGTAACCCAGGGAGAAATAAAGTTGTGTATTTTGAGAATAGTGGAACAGCACCTGCGGCTCCCAAGTGCAAAGGTCAAAAAGGCAGCTTTCTGTACCCATGTATAATCCTAGAGCTTTCCTGTCTTTTCTTTAAACTCTGGGTGGTTAAATAATTGTATTTTTCATCCAGGGAATAGGTGGGCTAGTCGCTTTTACTGGTGCTTCTAGAAGTTCAATGCTTGCTCTTGCTCTTTGCTGTTGGAAATGGTAGGCAGGCTGCTGCTTAAAGCCAAGCACACGATTGCTGATGTTAATAAGTAATAGAAACTTTCTCTTGAAATAAGGCTAGTGCTTGGTGCAAAACTCCACTAGCTCCTCCAGGAATAAGTGGTGTGTCTGAGCATATTCCTGCCCTTGATTCCCATGCCGATAGTCATTAGCGGTATCACGACAATGATGAGAATAAAAGGGCCAAGATTTCTTACCTTCTGGCTCTGTGCTCCTTTCCTGCCTTCCATGACTGCTTTCCCCATATAAACCCAGGGAAATCATTGCTGCTGAATATTGTAAAAGCCAAGCAGTCCTGGAAGGAGGTGGCTTCTGTTTCCAGATGTTTGCCATCCGTGTCTTTCCTGACCCAGGAAACCTGAAGAGCAGTTCTGACTGGCTAAAGTCGTATCTCTTGTCTTCATGGTACTGCTTGAATTTGATAGATGTAATTTGCAACTCAGGTTGTGAAATTGCTGTGCACTGGTGTGAGCACTTGATGCTTTTTGTAACAAATTAGCAGGAGCACTTGAGACCCAGCTGAATTTGATTTTCAAGATTTCTAGCTGTAGGTTAGCACACTCAAGTTGCCTTTGGGAACTCGACAAAAATGCTCAAACATATTAGGCTTGTAGGGTGTTTAAATGCTGCTACCCTTCTTCCTGCCTCTTAGCAGGAGCTCTGACACCTTTCATTTCCACAAAGCCTGTGCAAGGCAGATAGGCCTCTTCTGCAGCTGGGGATTGGAAAGTGCAGGTGTTGTATTTCAGTGCCTTATCTAAAGGCCTTCAGCCAGCAAGTTCCTTGCCTCCTGGTCCGGGTCTGCCTCAGGGAGCGAACGCTTTGCACTGGTGTCTTTGTGTGATGCGGTGGGAAGCACACGGTGCTGATTGATTTATACGCAGGGGACTCTGCAGGGCCCCAGAATTGCTGTATGACTCAAGGTGCCATTTAAAAATAAATAAATTGTAGCAGCCTTTTGTTTTGTAAGGTCCAGAACACAGCTTGGTTTGGGTGTCTCTCGCTGTGTTCAGCTGTGCTTTGGAAAGATTCAAACTATCAGGCTTCTCACACATCTAATGGCTGATCAGTTTATCTGATGAAATTATCTGATGTTATCTCCACACGCCTCTCTAAATTCAACTCTCCTTCATCCCACGCAGCCCTTCTATTCCTTTCCACCCTTCACTGTTGCAAGTTCTTGACCTCAGATATTGAGGCATGAATAAAAAGTTGCAGGAGAAGTTTCTGAAGATGTTCTACTAGTTCTAAAACCACTTCAAGGTTTTAATACTTATTTTATTTCTTGTCTTAATTCTGCCATGTAGTTACTGCTGTGACCTAAACTTTTAAGTTGCCATCGCTCTGCTTTTGCTATAGGAGAAGGAAATTCTCATTTTCATGGCAGGCCTGCGTGTTCCCCTCTTTGTCCCTTCACAGCCGCTCTCAGCACTCACATCGGGGATCCCAGCTCAGCAGCCTGTGCTCTTCAGATGTTAGCGCTAACCAGTGACTCTGTGGAACCCATTTGCAATTAAGAGATGAAAACAGAGCCTTAAAAATTTTCCACCTTCCAACCTGGTGAGGTGTTGGCTGCCTGGAAATGTTTTAGCTGGTGAAGAGGGGAGCTGCTCTGCCCTGCATGTGCAGGCTCCTTTCCAGCAGCTCTCAGGAAATCCTGGTCACAGTGCAGAACTCTAGTTTTGTTGCAGCACACAAGTTCCATGCCCGTAAACCCTTAATGCTAGGGTTTATTGTGTGAGGAAGCTGTATCTAACCCTCTCCTTGCATCTGACGTTTCAGTTGGTCTCCCAGGGGGGGTTCTTTGAAACCACCTGATGTTTGCAGCCGTTAGAGACAGGAGAAGAGAAAAGGCTTACTGGATTTTCTGCAGTTCTGTGAGAAAGAGAACCACTTTAATGGGTGACCTTTATATCCTCTGAGTAGCCACTGCCAGGTGACGTCCCCTTGAGTCAATTTGCTGGTTTACTTGGGTTTGTTTGGCTCTTGCAGTGTAGACTTGGGGATTGTCAGTGATGTTTTACTGCCCAAGTGGAATCCCACACAACTCAGGGTATGGCAATCTCGGGTGTACTAACCAGTACATGCTGTCACTGTATGCAGAGTTGTTTTGTATACAGTGTGCAGAGTACCTGGATAATTCACGACTTGCAAATGGCCACCTGGGCTAAGCAATTAATTATAACTGCTCCAAATCTAGACAGGAGGGTTATTCTTAAAATGGACAAAACTGCTCCCCAAGTAAGGTGGTTTCGTGACATGCACTCACTTTCGGTGTGCTGGTGTAGCTTAAAAAAACCCCTCAATCTAAATTAGTAATGCTTTTAGGACTTGTAAACAAACTAATGTGCACTAAAAGCTTGAGAAGGAATCAATCAAAAGCCATGACAGGCTTTGAAGTACCTGGGTGAGGAAGGCATTTTGCTGCAAGGTTCTCATACAAGTTCATCCTTTGCTGATGTGATGCAGCTCCAGTGCAGACTTCTGCAAAGATGTGGCTTTAAGCAGTTTTATAAAGTTACTTTTTTTGTCTGAAGCTTCTTCGTTGAAGTTAAATGGCAGAAGCTTTGACAGATGCTTTTTGGGGCAAGGTCTTGCTTATGGTGGCCGTCCTCAGCTCCTCTCCTCTCTTAAAGGAAAGACACTATTTTTAATGTTCGGCATCTGTGTTGGTGCTGGGAAATAATTGGCATTTGTGGAGCTAAAAGCCTCTTCTCCTTTGACTGTTTGACTGTTTAATTACTTGGGGGATTTCAAAGGCTCAGGAGGTGATGACACCTTCCTAAATACTACTTAAGAAAAACCTGCCTCACTGTTTCCACTCTCCTATTACCTCCCACCATGTGTTGGGTTTTTGCCTAAATGGGTCGTTGCAAGCACAGGAGCTGGTACTTTAATCAGAAATCTTTCACTTGATTTTGAGATTGTCAGTCCTGAGCTTCCTGGAACTGAGAAACGTCAGAGGATGGCTTGGCTTTCTTTTTATCTAGTGCTCCTGGAGCACTTGAGCTGTGACTGTTTGGGCTCTACCTCGTGTAGCTGCTGTGTCCTGCTCCTGAGACCTGTAGAGCTGTGGCAAGGTAGGAGAATGCTCACTCCATCTTTAACAAAAAAAACCCATGGGAAGACTCTATGGTAATGTTTAGGCTTTTTTTTTTTCCCCCATTTGCTGTTGACTGCAAAATAGATACATGCATGTTTGTCTGAAACCAAAATATTTGTCTAACTCAAATTTGTGGAATTAAACTGCAACAAAAGTTGGTTTCTCTTAATCAAAGGTCCTGGGACTTTACCTTTGGTGGGTGATTTACCTTTGACACTACAGATAAGGTTTTTTCCTTTCTGAATGTTAAGTATTTCTGCAAAGGGAACAGGAGAGTATGGGGGGGGTGGGGTAGAGTGATAATGTTTCTAATCAGTCATTACAAACATCAAATACTATGAAAAACATGTGGTTTTGGCAGTAGAGGTGCTGGGGATTACTGGTAACTGCAGTAGCTTCAGTGCTTTCGGATGTGCCTGAGTTTCAAGTTGACAGTTGTCCTTTTAGTGTTCCTGTTCTTCTCAGTGTGTGCTGAAGGAATCACATTGGGGGATCCCAGGATCTGTGGAGGAAACCCCTTAGTGCTGTTGGTGGTATGGCGGGCTTGGCTGCTGCTCTGCTTAGGAAGCCTCTCTTGCTGCACTTCAGGACTATTCTTACCTACCTCCTGCATTTGGCTGTGTGTGCATCTGCAAAACAGAAAGGTCTGGACTCATGTCTGCTACATTCTCTGCCCTAGCCTTTGGGGAGTGCTTGGACCAGGCCACTAAGTGACCCCAGTGGAAAGTGCCAGTATTTCCTGGGCTGAAATCTTCAGAGTGTGATGTAGGTGGAAAGAAACGTAGTGATGGTGGATGTGGGCTTGACAACTGGATATTGGATGTGAGATATGGGGACCTACAGGTGATGTTACATTTATTTTCTACACTTAGTTGTGTAGGATTGAAAGCACTTTAATGGAGAGATGGCTCTGATAAGCACCTGCAGATGGAATTCCTCTGCCTGAATACGATGTGTAGATTGAGGCCAAAAACATGGGTTGAGAGTCTTTCTAAGACTGTACTGCTGCACACTGTGCTTTTGGGGTTGTTTTTTAAAGGAATGACATCACCTTTCTGCTTTGTTCATCCTTCTCCATCAGGTGTGTGTTGCACCAGAGAAGTTCTGTGGCTGGAGGGGGTTGCAGTGCTTGAAAGACTTAAACCGCTGCCTGGGTGCTGTGAGCTGAGTGTGCACCAGGTATCTTCTGACCTGCTGCTCTCAACGTTAGCAAATGAACAGAGATGTGTGGAATGGTGTCTGGGGCAGGATCGGGGTGAGACTCTAGTTTTGGGGTGGTTTTGTTTTTTTGGACTTGCTTGCTCTGTTAGCTTCTGGCATGGGGTAGAAGGTTGCTTGGGTATATAAGGGGAGCAGGTAAAAGCCAAGACACAGAATGCTTTTTGTGCACATATGCTGAGGCCTTGAAAGTGCAACACATCAAACTCCATCTTAAATGATTTGCCCAATCAGCTCCCTGCTGCAGATGTATGTGGATGCTCTAGGTAGACAGGCTCCTTCGTGACTGCAAAACCGTTGGGTTCTTCCCCCCCTCCCCCGCCTTTGTCTTTAAAATGATGACCTCTGTTTCTTTCCTCTACAGCTGGTGCTGTAACTCTCTGTGAAAGGAATGAAGGCTGTCGGTAGGAGGTGAAACCAGGACTTGCAGCAAAGCAGGCTAGGAAAGGACAGGAACACTGAAGTAGCTTCCAGGCCAGAAAAAAATTTAATTCACCGGAGTACATTTGAAACAAGGAGCCCCTGCTCAGCTTGCATTTGCAATGGTATCACTTCACAGCCTCTGGTTACAGTCTCCTGAGTTGAAGAGAAGCTGGGTGGCTATGCCCTTGGTCCATTAAGCAGCATTTGGTTTGTACAATAAAACTGCAACAGCGGTACCGTGTATTCAGCGCACATCAAACACAGCCTGGGTTGTTTGTTCTTACTGCTGGCTGTAAAGCTTTTAGCTTTTCTGCTTGTGAGGGAGGTGTTTGGAGACTGACAAGTAAAGAGGGCTATTTAATCACCAGCTGAAAAGATCAGGAGCTTAAAGCTTTTAACTGTGTTTCTTAGCCCAAAGCTGGGAGTTGCTTGGTGCATGGTTCCTGTTGAAGCAACTGGGTACAGTTTTCATGTGTCAGTGGATGATGAACCTTCTGCTTAGTGAAATACACTAATACTGGGAGAGCTGGAATTAGTTCCATCATGACTGATTTATTTTTTAAACCTACTTTTGAAAGGATATAACCTCTTTGAGAATAAAAGAATGTTGCGTATGAATCATTTTGGTCACAAGAAACAGTGCTGCCTGTCTGCTGATAAGGATACTTAGCGAGTAAGTAGCACTCTTCATCTTCAAAGTGTGTTCCCAGCTCTGATGTGGCAGTGCCATTTTGGCTGTGTGTGTTGGAAAGGTGACAGAAACTTCTACGTCAGGTGTCTCTGGGTAGGACAGCTGGCATCAGAGCTGCCAGGCCCCTGGTGTGTGCTCAGCACCTTCTGTGTTTGACCCTTTCTGATCAGTGCTGCCTGCTGGAAAAGCTTGTGACGCTCGTCAGTGCAGTGGTAGCTGGAGATTTCTGTCTGGGTAAATGATTCTCACCTCGAACTGTAATACATTGATTATTTGGCGTGTGTAAAATGGGATGCTTGGAAACGAGCTGCATGCTGCAGCTCTTGCTGTTGAGGAACTTGAGCTTTATTTGATTTCACTCACGTGAGTAGCTAGACTGAGTAAGCTGGCATTTGGAAAAGCTGGTTCAGGTGTAAGTCTTGTGAGCTGTGGGTTTTGTGAGGCCGAGTTAGAGATGTAGTTGGTGAAAATTAGCTTTGGTGAAGGCTCTTAAGTTAGTTCACAGTGGTGTTTCTAGAATCAAGTTGGTGTTTCAGGCCTTTTGGCTCAGGATAAACTGTTAAATAACTGGTCCTAGACCTCAGTCCTCAGTGAACTCATGGGCAACAGCCGCGCCGAAACCGTCGGAGCTTGAGGAGCTCTCTGCTCACCAAGGAGCCTTGGAATTTTCCTTCCTCCAGCTGTATTTCTCACGGCACTGAAGCAGCCATTTCTGCCTTGCCTGCTGCTGGCAAGGGATAGAATGTCTCAGCCCCTGTGGCGTGGGGCTTGGCTGCCCATCTCAAGAGGCCGGAGCTCCTGCTGGTATCTGCTCTCACACCTTCGCTTTTCAGTATTGGAGGTGAATTTGCATGAAGCACTGCTTAATTTTTTTGTTCAGAGTTGATCAGCTTTCCAACAAGCTGCTGTTTGTCTTCTGGCTTTGCCCTTCTGTCTGCTTTTGAAGATGGAAGTTGTTTGGTTTTTTTGGTGGGGTTTTTTTTCCCCCCCTTGGAAGGTGGATTACATCTCTAACCAAGTGAATAATTCTCATGACTATTGCAAAAAATATTCATGCTTCTGTTCAGTGTCTGAGTCCAAGTTCCTTGAAGCAGCATTAGTCTTGAGACAAAATAGCCACTTACTCTAAATTTAGAGTTACTATGTGTGTGTGTAACAGGCTGGAAATGGTACGTAATGAACCTCCTCTTCACATTGGTTTTGTCCTCTCAACACATGTGACTTCTGTCAGAAGCCTTTTCTCTGTCCTCTGCTGCAGGTTGCAGAATTTGCTTTGGCTTCCTGTGCTGAGGTACAGTCTCCTGTAGGGAATTGTCTGTGGGCTTCAGTTGAAAGCAGAAAATAGGAAGAGGGGAGCAGGAGTAGTCTCTGTCCTTCCTGGAAAACTTCTGGTTTTGTGGTGTTTGGTTTGTTTGGGTTTTTTCCTTATTTTTTTTTAAAGTCTGCAGATGTGGATGATTCATTTGCTTCCTGTAAGAGGTGAGCTGGCCAACATTTCGAGTGTATTCCAAAGAGTTTAGGAAGCTCCTCTAAGGAGCTGTAGTAGAATATGTTTCCTCCTAAAAGTGTTTTTAATGCAGCTTGTGATTGGTGAGCACAGACCTAAATTATCCTGCCTATGGAAGCTTTCTGAACTGGAGCAAACTTCACAGGATGAAACAAGCTTCACCCTGGGTGACACGGGTTGCTTCCTGGACTATGCACCTCTGTGTGTTCCAGAAATACAAGAAGAGTACCTTGAAGAATTACATGTCAGGGAAGGTGACACTGCACAGGAAATACCAGAGTTCCTGGCTGCTTAGATTAGGAAGAAACTTCAGGATATTTTTTTTCACGCATTAATTGATATTTTTATCACCCTAATGTGCCAGCTATCAATGTTCTGAGATCTCCCTTTGTGCAAAAACTAGACAATCAGATTCAGAGTGTGTTATGGCTCAGTAACTACCTTTTCACCCAGAACATCTGACCTGTGTAGCTGAATTGGCTTATTTGCCCTTTTGACTCTGGGCCTAGAAACTTCCTCTGCTTAGTTCTGTGTGGTGCTGGGGATTGTGCTCGTACATGACAGAGAAATGTCTCATTTGGTTCACAAACAAAATCTGCCCTGTAATGATAAAGCAGAGTGCTAAGTACAGGGTGACTGTATTGTAATAAAATGTGTGCCGGGCAGGAACTCCCTGTGATTACTGGGAGTGCTCCAGGCTGGGACTGGTGAGGGCATCCTGAGCCAGTCCTGCCTCGGCTGCCTGCTGGTGTTGTCCTTCAGAGAAGGTCTGATGTAAAGAGTTAGCTGAGCACTTTGATCTCTGGAGTTAGGAACTGCCCCGGCCTTGATGAGAAAATGGGTAATTTCCAGCAGAAATATGCAAGCATATTTATATGTGTATATAT
>WTSP01007213.1:0-52573 GCA_025331215.1 Actenoides lindsayi | reverse complement strand
TTTATTTATATATATGCAAGCATATATGGGTGGGTTGACACCCACCTCCTCCTGTAAAAAGCAAACCTGCCTCCTAAATAGGTTCTTGATTCTAAATGTGCTATTAAGTGGTGAAGCACAATCATTTTTTCCCTTTTCACTTCCCTGTCAGATGAGCTCTTTCCTTGCTCACCTTGCAGCCCCTCTCTGCACCTACTTCAGCTCACAACTTGCTTTCTTGACCAGAATTGGCTCTGGCTGCCCTGAGCAGCCTCGAGTACCTTCCTGAATGGTATTAAGATTTCTTTCCAGGGGCAGCTTTTATCTGAGCCCAAGTGTTAGATGAAAACTTAACACTTCCTGTATCAAGCTACTCTTTGTATTCCACGGGAGTATTCTGTGATCTGATCTTGTATTGCTTGTTTCACGGGGGAGCTTAGAGAAAGATTAATAATTTAGAGGAAATAAATATCACAAATGTGCTCATTGATGTGGTCACTCTAACACGTGTACAATCTGTAACTGAAGGAGGGGTTTTTCTGTGATATTTTTTTTGTCCCACAGTGTTGACATTTTGGGCTTTGGAAGAAATCCAGGCTCAGTACCTGGCTTCCTCTTAATCATGTTGTTTGGTTCCCCCCTCCTCCCCCCTATTCTCAGAAACATAATTTAGTACCAGATTGCTATCCATAGGTTACCAATTGGAATCTTACCTGCTCTTTCATAACGGTTAAAATAATTGTGAGTTGAATTATGGCTGCAGTTAACACAGTGAATGTGGCCTAAGTGCAATTGGCATTCAGGTGCAAACCCACAGTGTGTATTCACACCTAATGCTGTCTCTCTCACAGGGAAGCTTTGATTTCTTTTGTTTCTGCCCTAGCATTTGCTTTCTCTTCAGATTACAGCACGCTTTCTGATTAGCATATGTACAACCACGCAGGCAAGGCGGGTGTTGTAGAGAAAATGCTCTTATCTGAGAACTGCAATAGCTGGCAGGCTTGCTGTGAAGTGAGCATTCCCCTCAGTGGTTGTGGAGATGGTTGGGTGCTGCTGGTGAGCCCTACACGTTGGGTTTGACAAACTGGATCTTGGCGATAGACCAGTCCACCCAACTGGGTCATCCCTCACCCTACCCCTGAGAGTTCTTCAGTGTACTTCACTGCCCGTGGTGACCGACAGGAACCTGAACTTTCTCTTGTGATAATGTAATTAAAGCTCTTCAAATCTGGCTTTGGTGTTTGCTGTTGCGAGACCCGTGATGAGAAATGGACTCAAAAGATGATCTTTGCAAGGTGGTGTTTGTAGGGCACGTTTCTGTCTCCCTGCTCCTGTATCCGCTTCTCTGAATGAGGGTTGTGCTCCCACGCTGCTCAGGGTGAGCATGTGGAGGGGCAACAAACTCTGCTCTTTACAACTGTTTAGTGCTGTTTGGGCTGGCAAGCCCTGTTGTAGAAGCGATTATGAAGGATCTCAGAAGTCTGCTGTGCAGCTCCTATCCACATCTCCTCGGTGCTGGAAGAATCGTGTTGATGTGATGATGGCAGTGAACTGAATACCCCAGGAGCTGGAGAGTCCATGATGCTCGTTCTGGAAAGCAGCCTAAGAAATCTTTCCTGAAATGCCTTTTGTTCTGGTTAGTGCTGCTAACTTAGCTCAGCTCTGGTTCAGTTCAGACTGCCTGCCTCTGATCTGCAGTGCTGGCAGTGCTTGAATGAAGGCTTAAAATAAAAGATCAAGGATTAGACACAGAATGTCATCGTTGTCCAACCTGTATGTGCTACTGAGCATGGTAGAAAAGACACCAAATAGCAGTTGTGAAATATTTGCTAGCTTAGCTCTCGGCTCAACTGGTTCCTGCTGTGCTGTAAGAGGATGAGGTGTGTTACTGCTACTGCAGACAAAAGTGTGTTGTAGTCTTTTTTTTTTTTCATAGCTCTTTCTTTCATTTTTATACCATTTTGCTGCCTCGGAGGCCCTTACATTCATGCTCTTTGACTAGGCTTGGTTTTCCCCCCACGCCAGGATCTCTGGTGCTTCCAAGACCCTTTCTCCCCACATTTCCTTATCCTATCCCTATTTTCATTTTTTCTGGGGAGCTAAGTTATTCAGGGCAGTATTTTTAAGAACGTGTTCCCTACCTGGCTCTGGATGGTGGCAGACCTGTCCAACGCTTTGCCTCCCTGCCTGGCAGAACATCCCTTTGTCCTCTCATTTTTCCAGTTTCACAAGATAAACTCCCTGGATGTTCTCAAAATGTTTTAATTGGAAGAGTGTGGCCTTCTAGCCTGGGAGTGTTGCATCTGAGCTGATGTTGAGCTGGGTTTTTAGGTTTTCCTGCTAATGAAGGATGTTGGTATGTGAGCTAAGAGTTTTGGTTTTTTTTCTTCTTACTGAATTGCTTTAGGGTGTTTGCAGTGAAGCAGGATTCTCTGTGTTCCAGGGAAGAGTAAAACAAAGGGTGTTTATTATGTTGCCATGTGGAAATGAGGCTGTGGTAGGAACACTGCAAGGTATGTGCTCTGTGTATGGCTTGTACTGCTGTTGCCAGCTTGGCCTCGTCCAGACGTGGCCTTTGAGCTTATCTTGTGCTGGGAAAGCAAGCACCCACGATTTAGCAAAGTGGCAAATCTCCATTAGAGCCCAGGAAGAGCTTTTCATCACAAATGGCAAAATGCTGCCTGTGATTTGCGCCCAGGCCAGAAATGGCAGGTGAAATTACCCTTCTGGACACCCACCTTCCTAGAAATAGCTGTTGCGACTGGGGGCAGGTGCTACTGGGATGTCAGTGGGGTGAAACCCGAGCGATGTGCTGAGTGGGTGTCTCTGAGCAGAGAGAGGTATTGTCTCGTTCTGTCGCGTGTACCGAGGGCTGTGCCTCTCTGCCAAGAGATGCTGTAATGGTGCAATAGCCCTTCAGCAGAGCTGCGCTTTCAAGGGTTTGGAAACTCTCAATTATTTTCTTGAATCATCTCGATGCTCCATTCACAAAAGCTGCTGTTGTTGTTGGTAAAATGTCACTCTGATAAATATGTATTGGTTTTTTTATCCCACTCTACTCCCCCACCATAAGGGAATTATTTTTTTCAGGAAACTCTACACTTCTTCAGTTTCTCACTTTTGTGCACATCACAAGGGGGTTTTTGCCCCATTGTTATGAAGTGTTGTTTGAGTGCCCAGGCTGTTGGTAACATCTAACAATATGCTTTGGGATGCAGCGTTCAAGTATCTTCACAATTCGCTTTTTCTAATTGCCCTTTTTTCAGAGTAAGCTCTGGAGACTTCCCCACTGAAACATTTATCCAGCACACACCGTCCCTGCGATATTGCCGTGGGACTAGGTGGCTGATGCTGGGGGGGTTTTGCAAGAGGAAAACTGCAGTTTGTCTTGATCCACTCGACCCTGAAGCGTCACTTGAACTTTGTGGAAGGGTCTGTGATTGGGGCAAGCAGTAGAAGAACAGTAGGATTCAGTTGCAAATTTTACTTGCCTTTATCACAGTCACTTTCTGAGATGATGAACTCTACTGATCATCACTTGCTCTTGAGGTGGGAGCAGCACCTTCTTTTTAAACTTCATTAACATATTTATTACTTTTTTTTTTGTAAAGCTGCTATATCAAAATCATCTTTTCTAGATGAAATAGATCTGGGATTTTTGAATTACAGGCTTTGACTTTTAAGCCAGCTTCTGATCTTTGGGCTGTTCCTGTTCAAAAGGTGCACGAGACTTAAATGCTTTAATGCTGAGGTGCTTAAAGGCTTCAGGTGGCTGGATGGAGAGCTTGGCTGGAGAGTGCCTTTTTGCAACTGAAGTTATTGCTTTATTAAGTGAGCTGGTAAGGCATTGTTAGAAATCTCTAACATCTAAAGCCTGTCCAAGTTTTCGTCATTGCCCTGCTCGTGACTGCCAAGGAGGCTTCGTGCCTCCTGGTTTTGTGTTACCATCTCAGCCTAGGTTGCTGACCAGACAAAGCTAGGAGGAGCTCTGAATTCGGGGTTGAAACAATGTGGATGCTTTGAAGACAAGTGAGATAAAAATATAGTTGGAGGATGCACCTGAGGGTGTAGAAATCAGAGTGGAAAGAGTCACAGTGTCCTAAAGTCATTTAACCCAGCAAGGTGGAATTTGCATCTTCTCTTGAATTGAACATACAGATTACTGATAGAACTGTACAGTTGTCTGCTGTTCCATTAATAATTCACTAATTATTGCAGTACTTCAATACAAACCATTCCTCAGTGCAGCCCTTGCAGGCAAGGGATGGTTTCAGAGGTGACTTGTTTTGCTCCTGGGACTCTGCCACAAACTGTGTTACCGCTGAGCGGGATCACAGAAGAAACTACTTGGCTTAAGTTTCCCTAAAAATCTGGAGTTCAACTTTAACTTCTAAACCAGGTTAAGTGTTCCACTGTGAGCTCTTCACATTCGTAGGTGATTGTGGAAAGTAACCGGATCTTGTTCTGAGGTCTGGGTACTGACAGGAGAGATGAGAGCCGTTCACAGCACACCTAGTCTCTAGTACCAACTCTGTGGGCAGGCAGCCCTTCCTGGGTTGAAGCCTTTGGAAAATCTGATTGTTCTACTTGCAGTTGCCTGGACTCCTGGTCAGTAGTTAGTTAATGGCTTTGTACTCCCAGATTGTGCTTCGCTGGCTGAGATTTGAAATCAAAACACTTCAAACTTGCAAGGGAAATGATCGGTCCCGCAAAGAGCTGTGTAAGGAGAGGCAGGAAGATGAGTGGACTTCACCTCCTCACCCCGGCCTCCTTGCCCAGATTGTCTGGTAGAGCTTGGTGTGAAAGCGTGTGCCTGGACACGGCTGAGCTTTAGATCTGTGTGGCACATCCCAAGTCTGGCACGCGGGATGGCAAAGTTTGAGAGAAGATGCGACGCTGAACGGCACCAGGAACTTGAGAGGTGCCGGTGCTGCCGCAAGCAAGCAGGGTGCCCATGGCATCCAGATGCCAGGCCTGCCCTGAGCACCAGCAAAGCCCTTCTCACCAACACCCCCCAGCCTGTGCCGCAGGAGAGCTGTGCTCGTGGAGGAGAGGAGTTCCTACTGTAGCAAAGGAAAGGGTGTGCTGCTTTCCTTCCAGATGCAGGGAGCTTTGAGCCGCAGCTCTCCTTAGTTTGTTCTGTTTGGGATGATGTGAACAAAAGGAAAAATCATGTGTGGGGTGGTTTTTTAAATTTTTTTCATTTGTACCATTCTTACCACACCCCTGGTGATCTCACATCTGTTTAGATCTCAGACCTATTTCTGTGCAACGTAATCCTTGTTGGTTTGTGACAGCCTATTGTACGTGCACATTCTCTCTGCTTCCCCTGATCTTAACTCCTACTCTGGTATACAAAGCAGTTATTTTTACTGCTGTCAGTATTGTTGAGTGTTGGGTGTATCCTGTTGTGCATCTTGCATCAGCCAAGCTACCAGCCTTCAGAGGTATCAGGGATCTTTATTGCTGCTGGTGGTGGAGAGGGCAGCAAAATGAGGTGGTTTTGCTTAATTAAAAAAAAAAATTTAGTTTTTATAGCTAAAATTGAAATGAGATTGGTATTTTTTCAATCTGAAACATGTCCTGATGGGCAGAATGTGTTGACCAAAGCAGTGTTTTCCAAAGGCTGTGGCAGTGAGGGGTGTTACTCTCAGTGCTTTTCCTAGCCCCTCTGGGTTCCTGTCTCAGCCCTGATGCCCTTGGCGTGGGCCGTTGTTCTACAGCTGGGCTGTGTCCCTGTCCTTGGTGTCGCCAGAAAAGCCCCCAGAGATGGGTGAGACTCCCTGGACACGCTGCCCCCCAGCAGGGTTACACAGATTCCTTCTCTTTTGAGCCTTCTGTGGTTCATGTCTGGGTTTGGGGCATTTTCTTAGGGTGAGTTTGGGGTTGGAGGTGCTTTGGGCTGTTGTTCTGAGCTGGCCCTGCATTAGTAGAGAGGAGAGGCTGTATCTTGGAAGCAGTTTAAATTTCCCCAGAGTTTTGTGGAACAAGGGTAAGATGTAGTCATTACATGTGAGCTGCCGCTCCCTTTTTGTGTCTTAACGCTGCTGCTGAGTCCACTTGTCTGTGTCTGCTCTTTACTAATGGCTCGTGAAGTTTGTTTCTTGTGGAGGCAAGAGTTAAAGTTGCTGGCTGCCCCAAAGGCTTCTCGCTTTGTCTTCTGCCTCAAACCTGCTCTTGTCTGCAGTTTCACCGGGAGACAACCCCTTGCACAAGGTAAAGCAGCTGGCCTGGCTCACTGGGGACATGCAGAAGCTTTGGTGACCCCTGTGGTCTCTGGAGCAAAAGGTGCCTGTCAGATTGGGCTGCAGATATCACCTGCCTGTGTTTGAACTTGATGACCACTTTGTTTGAACTTGATTTACCGCTCTATCCTGGAGCTTCTGTATGCTGCATTTGATCTGAGGAGACATGAGGCACCTCCATCCATTCCTGCTGAACCCTGAAGAGATGCTGGAGCTGATTAGAGCAGCACATTCCCTCTGGAGATGGGCCGCCTTCTAGCAAAGGGATGTAGGTCATGGTTAAGTATATAAAATGAAGAAAGATTCCATTGTAATGGCAGCATTTCACCCAGATAATCTAGTGAGGTCCTTGCACTAATAGCAAACCTGTTCTTACGTATATTCTGTTGGATGTGACTCACTAAGCAAACCCAATTAAGTTGCAGCTTCAGCCCTACTAAATGCCATGGCACACAGGATTCTTAAGGCTTTAGGGCTGGCACCCAGACCAGTGTATCCTCCTGGCTGCTGGGTTTTCATCTTTCCTCTGTCCAAATCATTCTTCTCAGCCCTCAGCGCCCAAGGCGAGGGTGAAGGAGGAAAGCAGCGAGGTGTGAGGCACCGCTCAGTACCCGATGGGGTAAAGGTAACATTGCATACATGGCACAGAGCTCCAGGGGAATGAGAAATGAATCTGGACAGATGAGTGAAGAGGGGTGGAAGGGCTGCTCTGTGTTCCCTGCATGGATCTGTTGCAAAGGCGCGTGGCATAACACGCGGGAGATCTCCTAATGCACCCCTGATAAGGGGGGTATCAAAAAAAATCTGTCAGAAAGGCAAGAAATGCCTGTCAGCAGCAAGTCCAGTGCTGGTGGTTGTATTATGCAGATGTTCATGGTTGAGGACCTTTCACAAGAGGATTCTGCTGCATCAGGGGCTTTCTGGAGGTTTTTTTTAGTTTGTGGTAAGAGAGAGCATGTCTTTGCACACTCAGAGCAAAAACATCCCTCTGGCTGCTTTCTCGGTACACACAAAACACTTCTGAGTCTTGACAGTATCTTGAGTGTATACTTGAGTACATGCAGCACGTATGCCTTCAGATGACCAAGTGGTGTGTTCTTGGCTGCTGCTTCTCCACTGTTTAGTGATGCACCTGTATTTTCAGAGCTGCCATGTTCGGCCCAAGCACTCACTGCATTTCGGTGGCTGACGACACGGGACCTCTGCACGGGCACAGCCTGCAAGGCTGGGGAATCTTCTTCAGGTGAAAAAAAAATCACTGTTGTAAGAGTAGGAGTGTCCTGGTCTGACTTGGTTTGAGATGCTGCTGGAGCTTCCATGTCCTCTTCAGGACCCTTCCTAATCTGAGGAGAATAGAGCGGCAATTAATGAGCAGGGGCGGTTTTAAGGAAAGAACCCAATTTGGATGTTTAATTAGGAATGACAGGCCCTGCAATGCAGCCTGAGACTTTGTCAAGCCGTGGACCTTTCCCAGAGCACAGCTGGGGCTCAGCACCTCGGAGCACTTCTGCTTACGGCCGTTCAGTTTGTGACACGTGGCTTTTCAACGACCCTGAAATCTGCTGCCCAGTCATTGCTTTCCACAGTCACAGGCCTGCAGCTTTGTCCCCCTCTCAAGTCCTCGCCCTGGTATGTCGGCAGTGCTGGTTAGGGGCAGAGTTCAGTTTGCATCCATTTCTGAGGCAGCAGAGCCCTGCTCCAGCTGTCAGGGGAGCAGAGTGCTCTAAATCACCTCGCAAGGGTATTTTTATAGCGTTTGCAAACCTGCTCTGCGTTTATGGCTCAATGTTTCACTGGGGCTGTGATGGGCTGAAATCCCTCTGTTGTACCTGAAGTCGTTAAAGCAAAGACCAAGTTATGTATATGGCACATAAGAGTCTGGTGTTGAAGCAGAATCCTTGCTTTCCTGCCGTAGATGTGCGTGGCAATATATCCTCAGAAACGATCATTTTAGGAAATAGGCTTCGAGTGAATCACTGTTCCAGGAAATACGGGGCTCCCTGTCCAGGATAACTGACTCTGGTTAAGAAAATAAAACGTCTTTTGCAGATGGGGGCTATTGGTTAGTCGTTCATCAGACTGTTTTCATTCTTTGGTGTGTAGATACGAAGGCATCCAGGTGTAGAAAGCATACATTTGGAGCTGTGCCATCGGAGGGACAGGGATCGGTGGCTTTGTCATTGATTAGCTGCATCATTTGTCCGTGGTATTTTTATTTCTTGGTTAAGATAATCCCAAGAGGCTGCTAGCACAGGTACAATACGAGACTCAGTATTGCATCTGTGCTAGGCAACTGGTGCCTTTCTGCTCTGAAAGGCAAATGCTTTTTTTTTTAAGGGAAAAAAAAAAGAAAAAGCCTCTCTCTGACTAGCTGTGTGTGTTTGGAGGCAGAAATGCTGACTTTAGGCAAACAGGCTTTTACTGCTTTTTGCTCACGCTGTCTGGAATGAGCACTTAGTCCTCTAAGGGCATCCTCAGCAGAGCTACTTCCATCCAGTCAGGTTAGACCTGAGTCCAGGGTGGCAGTGAAGATGCTTGAGATGAAAGACCTTGGCTCATCTCAGACGTTAGGCTGAACTAGAGGTCTGAAGGGGGGGTGGGAAGGATAGGAGGGGAACAAACGCACTCGATAAGCGTGCAGTATTTGACAGAGCTGCTGAGTCAAATGTGACATCCCCCAGTGCCATTTTAGCATCTTCTCTAACCAGATCTGCATGGAAATATCTTTCTTGTCATCTGATGTTTGTTAGGCCAAGAAGAGAACAGAGACATTGCCGTGTTCCTGCTGAAGGTGCACAAGTTCAGAGAAGGCTCTTTAAAAAGCCTGCTGATCTCTCTGCAGACAGAGGTGAGGGATGCAGCAAGGCATCCTCTAAAAGAGTTTGAAACCTCGGTTAGGAAAAGTGAGAGACTTTAGTCTTTGACATTTACAAGAAGATAGTCAGCTTTGAGGTGTGTTCTGTTCACGGTCAATCTCCCCTCGTTTGCCTGTAAGAGGTGACCTTTTAGAAATGGTTTTAATGAAGGGGCAGCTCCAGGTTTCTCTGAGATACTCTTGGTAAAAAATGGAAGATTTCACAGTTTCCTGGTTGGCCTGCAGATGTTACTGCCCTGGGGACTCTTGTGATGCTGGGTCTCCTAAACACCTAAGCCACTCTTGAAAACTGGATTTTAACATCTTGGGAACTGTTTTTTCCCCCAGTAATGTGCAATTGTTGTACAGCTGTCAGGCTGTGTTCTGCTCTAGAGCCTGCGTGGAGCTGAGGGGCATGAAGATGTTCTCCTGCAAGACGTTTACTGTCTTCTGTATGCTCTGTTAGGAGGAAACCAGGGTGGCAAGGATTAAAGCAGGTGTAAAGGATTTGCCCTTAAAACCAGTGTACAGAGAAGTATTTAACTTCAGCAATTTTACAATGGGAAGTGTGTGTGCTTTATACAAAACTGGCAAACATCTGGCATTATTGCTCCTCTGGTTTCTGAGGCATTGTTCTAAGTGTTCCCTTACACCAGTGACTTCTGTGAGCCATCTACATATGTGCTCTTGGGTTCCTCAGTTGCCAGTGAAGTACCAGGGGGAGAAAAGAAGATTCTCTGAGCTATAATCTTGAGTTATTGTCACATGAAATGTGCTGCTGAATGACTGATATCTGTGGGGTGACACGGAGGGCAGTGTTTCCATGCAGATGTTGGACGTTCTGCTGGGTAAATGCTGTGGTGTTTTTAGGTTGCTGGTGCCAATCTGGAGAGCTTATGATAAATGGTTTAGAAGTCAGCCTAGAAAACACCCTAAGGCAGAATGGTTTAGTAGTGTTGCGTGATTGCATTGATGGGTTTTAAATACGATGTTGAAAGCTCTGGCTGAGGTGGTAAGGAAGAAGTCAGTGCACTAGACCTGCCTGAGCAAGAGGGGTGGGGTGGGTGAGACAGTGCTTTGCTCCAGGAGCCTGCAGTCAGACTCTGAAGGGCTTTGACACTTCTGTCCCTATTGCATCACTGCTGCCACCAGTCCTGGTGAGATTTTCTCTGCGGTATTGAAGGGAATTGAAGGTTGGTTGCTTTTGTATATTAGGATGTGTGAAGAGCAGGCAGTTAATTAAAACTGCTCTTTCTGGGAGAGGTTTTAGTCTTCCCCCAGCCATTCCACAAGTGGTGAATTCACCCCTTGCATAGAGAGACATGTAACAGTGCAGGGGTTGCAGAAATTCCAGCATTAAAGAACTGGGCTTCTGTAGCCTGGTGTGTGGATTCAGTAGGGGCTGTTCCTTCTTTTTGTAATGGCCAATACAGCGTTTATGTGTGGGGGGGATAATTGAAACTCTTCTCAGTGAATAGAAATTGCAGCTGAGGTTTTTTGGGCAGTGATGCAATTGTGCTGCATTGTCCCAGTAGCATTCACACACTCTTCTGCAGTGTGAGCTGGGGGAGTGGCTTTGCTGTTTATCAGGAATAAATGCATGCACGGGGTGCCCACGCTGTCACTGAATTTGGGGGGATTCTCTCTAGCATTCCAAAGGTTGCTTGAACTGGTTGTAAAGGCTTTGGCTTATTTGTTTTTAAATCAGTATCTGACTTACGTGTGGATACAGCTGGTTCAGAAAGCACGTTATTTAACAGAAAGCCTTTGCAGCACCCTTGCTGTGTCTCAGACAGTGTTAGCTCCTTGTACCTCTTAAACAGCACTTGCCTTCCTTTGTGTGACGGGGGACTGGAGACATGACCCTTGACCTGTGCCCTGGCCATGTCCTGCCAAGGAGGCAGTGATACTGGTTTCCTTGGGAGCTAGATTTCAGAGTTCCTCCTCAGCCCTCGCCATGGAAACCGCCCCATCTCCAGCCTGAGCATCCCGGATTTTCCAGCTAAGCTGGCAAATGTCCCCAGGTCCTGATCAGCTTCATCGAATTCCCTGCTCTGCTGCTTCTCTGTGGGCTTCAGCCAGCCCGGCTGTCCCTGCAGCATTGCTCGTGGGTAGCCAAGCAGTGAGGCACTGCAGTGGGCTTGGGGACTGTGTTCTGCATCTGAGATCAACCAAGAATATTTCTCCAGGGGGATGCTCCCGTTTCAGAGCAGCCGTGAAGCTCGGAGAAGCTCCAAGAGAGACCGGTCAGCTCCGTGCCCTGGCTGCCCAGGGCTGGCTGGGGAGTGTAGCATGACACAGCATTTGCTGTGCTTTCAGCCTCAGCTATTTATACCTCGCTTTTCAGTGTTGTCTCCTCGAGGAGATTCTGCACTTGATAAAATAATCCTACTTAAGTTTATTCGATTTGCGACGGCTCCTCGCCCTCCATGAGTCTTTTGGCTCCGTGGCAGTGCCGTCACCTCGGGGTCCAAACGTGTCTGAATGTGAGGGAATTTCCTTGTTAAGGGATGTCTGGATTCAGTCCTCTAAGTTGATTTGACCTGCAGACTGGACTTGCGTTGGGTCTTAGGTGTGAACCAAAACTGGCATGCTAGGGATCGAAGGCTAATAGGCTAATACCTTCCTTCCCTCCTAGGAGAGAAAATTGCAGCAATTGTGAAACGTTTTTCTGTCTGTGTTTGGGGGAAGGGACTCCTGTGAGGGTGGTAGTGGAGGCTCTGGGTGAAAGAAAGGGAAAGGAGAGTGGGCTGATTGCACTACCCATCCTGTGTCAGCCTCCTACGTCCGGGTGTCGCATGGCTGACATCCTATCAAAGAGCTCCGGCTGTGTCCAGAATTTTAAGCAGCTTTATAAATACTGTTGCTCAAACTGGCTCTGTGCGCAGAGGCTGTGAACGACTGGGGGAGACCAAAATATTATTGGTTTAATTTTTGAACCAGTCCAAAAACTGGAGCGAGAGGAAAAAAAAAGTAGAAAGCTGAAGCGTAGAACCACTCGTGGGTTGTTTTCTTCTGCAATGCAAAGCACACATCTGGGGAGGGTGGGGGGTGTTAGAGAGGCAGCGTTGCCGGAGATTGCAGGCTGGGAGACTTAAAAAAACATGAATATATGAATCTTGTTAAGGCATCTGAAAACTGTTCTTTCTCTCCTACTTGCCTGCTGTCTTAAAGCTGCTTGCAGGTTATGCCGTCTCCTGAATAATTGTGAACAATTAGGAGCTAATTTAAATGGCTGGTTTGTATTCACAGCAGCAGCATATGAGCTAACCAGCTGGAAAGCAGACACGGTGATTTTCTGTTGATACCTCTCCCTCTTGTTCCCTGGCAGTTTTTCCAAGGTGGATTTGTGCTGCGGGCTAATGAGGAGTTTCTCCTGCACGCTGCTGCCCTGATGGCGAGGGGAGGGGGGATGCTTCAGTCCCCAGCACAGAGTCACCACCAACCTGGCAACGTCCAGTGTGGGCTCAGTGGAAGAGCAGTCCTTGGGTTGCTCCAGGAAGGGAGCAAAGGGGTATTTGTTATGGGTACACCCCCTCTTCCTGCTCCCAAAGATGTAGAAGGGTGCGGTTCACTTCTCATGCCTCAGAGTGAACTGGTCGGTGATCGTCACACGGGTTTCCTCCCAGCATCCTTCAGAAAGGCAGATGGGGGTTTGAGCAGCCCCACTCTTTCCTCCAGGCCTGGCAGCGTGCCCCAAGTGCCGCTCAGAGTGGCGGGTGACTGATTCCTACACCACTGATGCTGTCCAGATGGCAACCCCGGTGCAGTCCAGCGCGAAGGTGGAAAACCTGTTGCGTAGTAAGTGCCAACTCCCTCCCAAGGCAACAATGTGAGGATTCCTTTTGCTTCAGGTAAATGAAAGAGCTCCTGGACAAACACTCCTCATGCACGAGGAGGAACACAGCTTAATTGGCAAGCTAAAGCAACGGGCTGTTGGGAATCCCAGGAATCTGTACTGGTGGCTGAAATGGGCTCCTTGCTGTCTCCCTGTCACACTGGTTGGTGTTAGCAATCAGATGAGCTTCTCCTTAGAGGACCCTCTTCTAGCAGTCAAGTGCATCCCACACAGACCTTGTTAAACGCTGCCAAAAAGATCAGCACAACCGTTGCTTTCACCCCAGGTGGCTTGGGATTCACCAAGGTTTCTACAGCCATCCCCTTAGGTCCTGTTTGAACTGGGCATCTCTCGACAAGCCGGACTGGGGTGCCTGCAGAGGTGCTGTGCTCCTCATGACTGGTTTTCTTCTTGGTGGAAATTGCAGGCTCTGACCTGTGTTTCAGCTAAGGCTTTACTGGGGGGCTGGTTGAGACAGCCTGGCTGTGAGAAGTGTTGGCTGATGTATGGGCAAAATGTTGTCTACTTTTCTGTTTATGGCTTCCACCCAGCTCCTCCTGTGCCTTCAGCCACGGCCTGGCGTGGGTTTTTCAGGTAACAGTGCCATCTGGTGCTAGAGCACTGCTCTTTAGCAAGCTTTCTGCAAATTCTTAGGCAGAGCTAGCAGGACAGTATTGCTTTTAATCAGCCATCTTACTGGCAGAAAATGAGGTGTCCTGTAGTAATCTGTGCTGCTGGGACATCACCCCTGCAGGAGATCCTTTAGGTCTGGCTTCTCTTTACTATTAAGAAACTGATTTTGCCAGAACTGCTGTACCCAGAAGACTGTGTAACGAAGGAAGAATTATAAACAGTGACCAAAGGGGCATCGTATCTTCTACTCTGAACTGCTGCTGAGAAGGAAAATCCAATGTTTAGATTAAATCCTGTAATAGGGGACATCTTTGAAAGATTTCCCCACAGGACTCTTAAGTGGCTTACTGCTGGACTTACTGGTCAGCAAATCTTTTTCTTGCAAGGCCTTCCTGTATTTTGTAGCCTTCTATACCTTTATGCTGGGTGTCATTAGCATATTCATTCTTTCTGAATTATTTTTCAGGTCTCCTCTAAAGTTTTGTGAACCTTTTTGTGCAGGCAAAGTTTGAGCTCTTGTCCCAGTTGCATTAAAGGTGATTCTTGCCTGTTGAGTCCAGAAAGCTCAGTAGGCTGTTGAGATGCCCTTCCTTCAAGCCAGAGCTGGCACTTCAGGTACCAGGTTGTTTTTACTCCTTCAGGCATCTAACCCAGGCTCACAGGTGAGGGGGTTCCCTGGTGCTGCTCAACTTTTACGTGCATGAGATTAGAAATGTGATGTCCGGGATGCTGAGAAGCTGAGAGCTGCTGTTGCTGGTTAGAGGTGGGATTCGCTTTCCAAGCAAAGCAGAGAACAAGGTGGATTTGTGCAACTCTTTTTGTTCTACTTCCAGGATCCTCTTGTCTCCCAACCATGTTGCTGCCTCTGATGGGAAATGCTCCCAAACCTACTACTTTTCCTTTAGATAATAACCCAGTGACCTTCCTGTCATCTTGTCTTCCTTCCCCTGAATTATTGCCTTGTACCTCATCTTCCTTTTTACATGGGTACATTCACCAGGCCAGGGAATCTGTCTTGCAGTGTTTTCCAAACTGTCATGTAAATTCACAGAGCTACAGAAGTGATTTGTTGCCAGTACGATAAATAATGTTTGACAGTCTTGAGCAAGGGAAATCCAAGTAAAAGATTTACTTTTGCTAAGCAAAAGATTTGTTAAAGCCAGATTCCTCTGCTTCAAAGCTCAGCATTTACCCTCACTGTAATTAAAATGAACTTTTGTTTTGTCCAGTGGCTTGTTGAGACTTTTTAGCCAAATTCCGCATCTTGAAAAAGGAAAATAGAACCTTTTAGTGTCTTTGTTAGGAGGCTCAAAGGTGATATTTGTGGGGAGTGGGTGAAGATGCTGTAGCATATGACTGAGTGAAGGACCAGAGCTTGTACTGCAGGAGTTTTGCACCTACAGAGGAGGGAAAGATATTCTGCCACCAAAGAACTTCACCACCCAGACATAATGGGGGGAAGAACAAAATCAAAACAAAAAGGTGGGGTGATGAAAAATGTAGACATGGACAAAAGGAGGTACAAGTCCCACAAGTAGAATCATAGAATGGTTTGGGTTGGAAGGGACCTTAGAGGTCATCTGCCCCATGGTCAGGGGATATCAATTAGATGAGGTTGCTCCAACCCGGCCTTGAATGTAGATGTTTGTATCATGGAGGCTCAGTGAGATTCAGCCTGCAGTTGGAAGGAACTCAACTGAGTGGCACAAGTTCAGATTTCTGTGTCTCCATAATATGTCATGAAGACAAATTAGAGAGCTGTCAGTTAGTCTAATGAGAGCTGCAGGTCCCTGGAGGAGCCTCACTCTGTTGGGAGATAAGAACTAATGACACAGTTGGATATTGAAGCTGCCTGTGTAAAAAGCCTTCCTGCACCACTAGCAGTGTTGAAAGGAAGCAGATGTGGAGCCAATGATTTGATTCTTGGTTTTCAGATTGCCTGATGTGATCTCCTGGGGGTGCTGCAGAGGCTGTCTCCTGAGGGACTCCAGATGATCACAGGTACTGCCTGTCTCTGGAAGTCCAGTAAACAATTGGTTTGTAATTGGATAAAAATTCATGTCCCCGTAGTACATGGGCTTTAAAATTCCTGTAGATGTTCAGCTGCTGAAGGCAAATTTACTTCAGAGCAGTGTGATGGCCTGAGGCTGGAAGCTGCTGTGTCCATCCCTACCAGCGATGGGATCTCAGTGAGCTAGGTCAGGAAATCTGACTTCAGGCCGTGCCTTTGGAAAAAGCTTTATGTCCACACTGTACAGTTGGATCCACAGTAGTTTGCTGGTAACGGGTGCTGCTTTGGGTAGACTTAGTGGTGAATCTTGGTTTGTGCTGCTGGCTGGGAATATGCTGAGTGCCGGGTGATTGGCAGCCGCAGATCTGCCGGTTGCGTGAACAAAAGAATTGGAATGTGGTATCAGCCCATAGTACTGCTGCGTGCCATGCAGAGCTGTCTGATTTCATCTGAGCTTCTGTGAAGTCTTTTAAAGCGTTTATTTGGGTGTTGGGGAACGTTTTAGCACCTCCCTGCCCACCCCTGTTCTCTTCTTCCTGCAGCTGAAGTTAATGGTCAACCTGGTCTTCTGCAGCAGGGTTTTGGCACTGCCCGGAACAGCCTCGTGACCCAGCTCTTTGCCTCTTTTACCCTGCAGATAGGAAGCAAAGATCCTGCTCGCTGTCCTGCCCCTGCTTTGACTGATACAAATGGGGAGCTGTGTGTTCCTGAGTCTCTCAGGGTTTCTGAGAGTTAAATACAGGCCATGTTGAACCATATTTTTTTTAATCTCCTGATGCAACTCCTGAGTAATTCAAGGTATTTTCTCCTTTTGTAACTGTGTGCTTTGAGATGACAAGTGTCATATTTCATACGATGATATGAAAATGCAGAATGATGTCAAAATGGCTAATAAACCAAATGTATCTAAAGGCATTAGTTTTGGGGCAGAGCGGTGGCTGACTCTTGTATAACAGGGTGTTGGGGGCCCCATACCACTCTGACATCTCCTGCTTGATCAGGCAGCAGCCTAGACCTTGTCCAGAAGGCCATAGCTCTTCTGGAAGTGATGTGGGAGTCACCACAACCTGCGGTCTCAGACAGCTTTTGAACTTTTAGTCTGGGGGAGCCACAAGCTCGCCATGTAGGAGCAGCCAGGAGCTGTCATGGGCAGAACTTCTGTGCTGGTCAGTGCAGAAGATTTATTCTCATAGTTTTGCAGCTGTGTCCCTCGAGGGTTGGTTTTAAACCCCTCTGTATTGTTTAGCTCATTGTTCAGCTCTTTTGAGTAGCAGAATTTCAGTTCTTGGGAGTCTTAAGTTTCTAGTAGCCTTTCTTCTGCCCCATTCTCCCATCTTCCTTCCCCATAAAACCCAGCGTAGTTGGAAGCCCCCAGTTGCTGGAAGTGAAGCAACTTGAAATGCTGTAGTGGGAGCCAAAGCTGAGCTTCCGTGGGGTTCTCTGCTCTTGCTGCTTTATCCTCTCTCTTCCTGCTTTTTAGATGGCTCGTGTGCAGCACGATACCATCGACGTAACAGATCTTTCGAGGGAAGTGAACTTTGTGTGGGGAATGTATTTTCCTGACAGGGGTATGTGGTGTTACTGAAATGATACAAAAAAATCTTGGCTTCAGATGTTCCGGGTCTTTGAATTTCTGAACCTTTGTCATCAAACTCAGTGTATCCACACTGTATCTGGACAGCTGACTGCTATTGTAGACACCTCGTTGGGATTTAAAGAAAACCTTCTTGTGTTGAGGTGATTGCTTCACTGCTGCTTTAACTGAAGTGAATTTGGGTGTGGAATCAGAGTTAAAAAAACCAAACAAACTGGGGGATGCTGACTTGGGCTGGCTGCTCCCTCCTGTCCCACCTCTGTGTGGGACACCCGTCCCACAGCCACCCACCCCAAGGCAGCTTTTGAACTGCTCCAGGTTACAGCTGGCCATAGCATCAGCTGGCACCTTTTGGGTTTCTCTTAGTGAGCGAGATAGAGCTGGTGGTGGCCAGGAGCTGCTTCATGGAGTAAGGAAGTTTCCCTTTAATCTCCACAAAGAGCCCTGCAGTGGTCCCAGTCACGAACCAGTGCTGTCTGGTGTAGGTTTCTGAATCACGGCTTCACCTTTGGAGAAAAGGATGTAATAGTGTTCTAGTTCAGAAACCAGGCATGGAAACACAGCACACCACGATGACACTACGGTGACACACACTAGATGACCTTTAAAGGTCCCTTCCAACCCAAACCATTGTAGGGTTCTGTGTCCTGCTTCACGTGGACTTCAGGTGCTGAGAGGCTGGGTCATACAACAGAGCTATGAGGAGCCTGTCAGCCAAATGAAGGAAGGTTGTCTCTTTTCACAGCATCAGGCACTTGGATTTAGCTTTAGTTGCTGATGTAGCATCCTCTGAAGTGTGCTCTGGGCTTTGGGGAGCCCTGCAGTGCCTTGTTACCTGTTGCTGGAGTAGGCTGCTTGCCACTTGGTTTGCTCTTGATGTCCGTTTTTCTGTTTTCTTCTGAGCATTGATGCTACAAGTTTCCCTGACAGCTTCCAAGCTACTACACGGGTGCTGTCCCTCCAAAACAAAAATTCTAACGTGGGGATTGCAGGACACTGGCAGTCAGAATTGATGACCTAGAGGAATGTGCCAGAGAGGGGATTAATTTCTAACTGAATTTTTAACTCCAGAACAGATTCAGCCAGTGGACTTGGCAGGGGCACTCTCCAGCTCAGTTCAAAAAAGCCTCGATTCGTGTGGGACTCATATCCCCACTGTTCCACTTGGACAGAAACGGGGTATCTAGCTCATCTCTCCTCCACGACATTTGTCAGTCGGCACAAAAAAGGCAGGTGTGACTTTTTTTCTATGTATAATACCTTGGCTTAACTTAAAAGGAGACCAGAGAATGGTAATACATCCAAAAGGTGTTATTCATTCATTATTTTTTCCCCCTCACGCTTTCTTTCTCAGTCCCACTGAGAGAACTCACCATCCCTATTACACGACTGCCTTTATAAAATTGCGAGTAATTTTTTCTTTTTTTTACCTTTTTATTTGCAAATGTAGGAGGAAAGCCTGGGAACAGGAGTTTAAATGAGATCAGTTAAACAAGATGGGTAAGGAAAAGCGCTGGGACATGTGAGGTGGAGAACTAGCCCAGGAGGACTAGTGGTAGCGGGTCAGTGGGGGTTTCTCTGCCTTCATGCCACTGACTGCTGAGCCCTTGCTTAACCCATGACAGAAGCACCTTCCATAATAGATACTTCACTTCTGACTCTTAGTTGGATAAACATCCTAACCATCATCAGGTAAATGGATAGACCTTCATCTCCAGCACTGTGCTTTCCTCCATTTCTTTGCAGTGCCTTGTATTCCCGTTTTTATAAGCAGTTGCCAAGGGGGGAGTGTGTGGGGGTGTGCTGCTTTTTCCCCCTCCATCCTTATGTGCTTATTCCCAGAGTTCTTGTTTTGGAGGATAAAGTCTGGAATAGAAACTGTTGTTTTTCCCCACTGCAGTGATTCTGTTGGAGATAGAGGCTGTGGGATCCCCTCAGCACCCTCAATCAACTTTGACTCTTTGGTGGTCAGATGCTGTGGTTACGAGCCAGCACTGACCGAGCGTGAGCTTGAACAGTTCAGGTTGGTATTGACAAGCTTTGTGTCCTCTTCCATAGCCAGGATGCACTCTGCTGCTGGGCAGCAGAGCAGATGGGCAGTGGTGGTAAACCCACGGCTGATCCAGGTGCTTGGTGTGCTCCCAAGTCCACGTGTCACCACCACTGGGTGTTGAAGCTCAAGGAACTGTGATCTGAAGTTCAGCCTTGGGCAATAATGAGTCACAGCAACAAGGTCTCCTGTCCTTCCTGGTGTCAGTGTGTGGGTTGAACCTGCAAGGTCCACTCAGGAGTGAACTCCTGGTAAAAAAAAGCTGGTAAGGGAGCCTGTGCCAGAGGTGCTTGTTGGTATGTTTGGGACTGACCAGACACTGGCTGCGTGTGGATGCATTCAGCCTTCAAAACTGCTCTTCCCTTTTGTGTTTCAGCTTGTCCCCCAGCTTCTGTTCGTGGGTGGTTCAGAGCAGGGGACAGTTTGTGATGATCTCCCGTGACATTGCCCACTTGAAGGGAAGGGTTGCAGTAGCAAGACCAATTGCTGTTGTTAGCAGGCAGAGCTACCTTACTTCTCCTAAAGTAAAATATCAAGACTCCTGCCCCACACAGACAAGAGACCATATGGAAGAGTTGTACTGGCAGTAAATTTGTATGTGGTGGGTTTTCCCCTTTGCTGGATTAAGCATGTAAGGGGGGGACATGATGACAGGTCTGTTAGCTGGAGCCCGTGGAGAGGAGTTTTTATCCACTGTTGGATGCCAGGGATGTTACAAGCAAAACTGAGCAGTTAATTAGTTTAATTTTAATACCTGCTTTTAAATCTGCAGATAGTGACCAGGGATTTATGCCACTACTCAGTGCTTCTAGTACTGGTTTTGTTTGGATACAGGCCAACCGGGGCTGGTTGTCACTATGTTAATCTCAGCGACTCCTCTGCAGTTATTAAAAAATAAAAAATAAAAAAAGATTTTGCTTCAAATGACAAATTTGTGATAAGAAATTAGACGAGTGATTTGAAGCACTAAGCTGCCATGGCCTAGTGAGTTAATGCTTAGCAGCTAGGCAAAAATGCCTTCCCTTCTCTCCCAGTCCTCCCCAGTTTCAGGTGAGAGCTGTGAGAGCTGAATTATTTCGTTTGAGATGAAGGGGAACTGGTGCTCCTGGTGGTGCTTGTTCTTTATGCAAAACTCACCGTTTGTGTCCCTGCTGCTGCCTGTGGCACGAGAGCACCATCAGACCTGGCAAACATCACATCTTCTCCAGACTGCAGCTGGTGCCTTCTGACCAGACCTGCCATGGAGCTCGGGCCTTGATTCAGTGCTGAGCACCAAGAGAGGATCTGAATAGTGGAGGAAATCAGGAATTAACGGGTGCCAGAGCTATTCTACCAGGGCTTTTTGCTGTCGGGGCACTGGCCGATGTAACTGGCTCCTGGTGGGTGCGTGTTGGTCATCCCTCTGCTTGGGTAAAACGTGTGTGCAGTGAGGAGTGTCTTTGGTTTGCTTTATCAAACATGCATAAACGTGAACTTACTTTTTAAAAAGGCAGCACAAATTGTGCCTTGTGTTTGAGATGTTTGGTGGGTGTGGAACCCAGCTTGGCATCCAGGAGCCCAGGACTTGCAGAGAGCATCTCCAGGAAACTGGTGTTTCTCATTCTGGGGACTATTATCAAGGCGTGTGGCTAGAACATAAAACTCCTCGTGCTAATACTGACTTTCCTAGAGGTACATAGAGCAACGGAGCCATAAGTACCTATTTTAAAAGTGCTTCTCAAATACTGAGTTCCCGCTCTGCTCACCTCGGGCAGAGGATCGCGTTGCTCTGGATAGAACAGACCAGAGGAGTGACCAAACTGTCTTGTGTTCATCAACAGCCATCCTGACTTCCTCTGGTTGGGCTTCTCCTGGATTTTGCCAGTCTTTTGTGTGACGACAGAGCTGCTGAGTATTTATTGTTGGTGCTGGCATTCTGCCTACTACTTGGCTTGCTTATTGTAGCCACTAGGGCAGGTGGGTCTGGCACATGGAGCTGGAAATGGTTGTGCTGCCTTTAAAAACTAAGAGATCTGAAAATAGGTTAAATGTAGTCCCCCTGCAGAGGAAGTTTACTGCTCTGCTTTGGGAAGAATCTGTGCAATTTATATCCTTCTGGAAGGATCAGAAAATGGGAAAGCTACTCATTTACAACATTTATGATTTACCAGAGTTGACTAGCACACAACTATTGCCACTGCCAGGTAGCAGCAGAGCATCTCGTCAACCTGGGTTCTTCAGACACTCTTTAGTACTGGAGTGATATGGCTCAGTGGTATGTTGAAACAATGCATCAATTTAAACAGCACGTGTCAGAGATTAAATGGCACTAATGCATGTTGAAATGAAAGTATCGTTGCGCGCTTGGAGCTCTGCAGGAAGAGAACTCCAGTTAAAATGCCCAAACTGGAGCTCACGCTCGAGTACTTCCTGGAATGGGAACGTTGCTGCCTGGTTCTGGATGTTGGGAGGCTCTCTGTGCAGTACTTATTTTAACAAATAATTTTAGAAAGCTGTATAAAAACCGATGTCTGTCTATATACCCTGGTGGGATGTGGGAGGCAATGAAAACACTTCCACAATCTGGAAATGGGTTGTGGGAGGCTTCAGGTTTCCCACTCCAGTGGAGTTGAGACTCCAGAAGTTGGATCTAACAGCATAGCTGGCTGGCTCTCTTCCTCTCTTACTGAAACATGCAATCAAGAGGGCAATAAATGCTCAGGTACTTTGCTTTGATTCCGGATCCTGTCCTTGGCTTATAGATTTATGTCTAATTTAGTCAAACAGGCTGTAAGCCAGGGCATGGGTTAGGATGAAATGCTGACAAAGCACAGTGGATTTCAGGCTGGGGGTTGACAACAAAAAGCAAGGAATGCAGCAGTAGTGGAGAGGAGCCTTCGGAAAGCGAGATGTGAAAGAGGCTCTGTCCCTGACGCTGCGTTCACGCGGTGCTTCCCAAAACGTGTGCTGTGTGTTTAGTGTGTTCACAGGGCTCAGGGAGGTACCACTGCAAATGCATTCTTGACCCCTGAGACGTAGTTGAGACTTCTCCCTGTTCAGCAGAAGGAAATCTTAACTGAGTTACTGTGAGGCTGAGAGCTCTCAATGTAGTACACTTAGGATGTTATCCCTCGTGTAGCTTGTTTGTGTATTTGATGGCAGCTGCATTCTGTAGCTTTGAGCTTGTTGATACCGTCAAAATAACCTGCAAGTCGTCTTGAGACCACTGAAACAGCTTGGTGAAGGACTGCTTTTGGAAGGGCATCACTTGGTTAACTCAGCAGTAATCACTGGAGATTCATCAAGTGCTACTTCCCCATACCAGTAATGACTCCTGGTGCCCACAGCTCTCCATAAGCTGGTATGTAATGAGGGGCCAGCCCTACCCTTTGTTGCCAGCACTAGCTCTTTGCTGGCAAGTGCTTTAGCAGGATCTGGAGTATGAGCAGAACTTTGATTTTTATTCATCCTCTTATCAATGTTTTCTGTTACCTGCATGGACCTGGGGGCTACTAAGTGCAACAACAGCCATTTCTTTTCCCTCCTTTTTTTTTTTCTTTTCCCCACTGCTTGCTGCAGTGAATTTGGCATCCTTTTCCCCACCAGCTAAGACTTCTCACTGTACAACGCCTTGCTTAAAACGTTTCAGGCCAAACAGGATTTCCACAGCTATTTGGGCGTATCTTGGGTGGAAAATGTGCAGAATGAGCACAGAAGAGGGGTGTAATGTGTTTCTTCCTGTGTCTTCCATCTTCTCCAGTACATAGACTGGATGTAGGTAGGCAATGGTGTGTGATGCAGACAGAGGAAGGAGGAGGGGGAGATTTGAAATGATGAGCAAGTCAGAATATGTGCCCAGTTTGATGTGTCTGACTTAGAGCACGGTCGTGGATGGATTGCCTCGTCGCCGTGTTTCAGATCTGTCAACTGGAATTCCTGTACCTGCCAAGGGGGTTAACTTTGCATATAGAAGTGCCTCAGCATCCTCTGCTGGAAACCTTCTCAGTCTGGAGGATGGGGATGCTGTGCATTTGTATTTTTCATGTTATTTCTGACTAAGTATCATCTGAGGTCACTAAATTCAGTCTCTCTGTCTCTCTCCCCTCAGCTGAAGCTTGAAGATCGCTCTGTGGTCCCTCGAGATGTAGTCAGACATATGAGCTCCAGCGTAAGTGCTTTATTCTTTTTCCCTTTTTGATTGTGGTACTGCTGCATGGATTTCTGAGACTTGCCAAATTGCCTGAATGGAATTGAACAGCGATGCTTTGAGCATGTTCTATTTTTAGTGTGTTTGATAGATCTAGCTGCATCCTTCGAAAATGAAATGCTGATAAGGCTGCCTCTCTGTTGTTGCATATCTGCAAAGGTCTCCTGAGCAGGCGAGCCTGATTATGTCAGGGAATGAGATGAGAAGCTTGTCCTGTAAGTTTTAAATCAATCCGTTCTGAGATGTGGGGAGTGTGGACCTACTCTCCCAGACTTAACGGGGGGAGACTGGAGTGGAAGCCCCATTTGGATGAAATATTTTCAGGGAGACCTCTCAATATACAGTGAACACCATCTTGTCCAGATTCTCCCAGAAATACAACCAATCCAGCACTGCTGAAGCATCTGACACAGCCAGGCTGACAGAAAGCAAGCTGATTTTTTAATCAGCAGCCTGTAATGGGTACCTTTGCTCCTCCTGGGTAATCTTAAGTCCTACTCATTCTGTTCTAATTGTACAACATTTGTGCTTATTGGAGATGTGTGGATTTGGTTCTTGTCTAGGAAATACTGGGGAAGTTGTGTAGTATCGATCATCAGATGAGATGCAGTCTCTTTAGGAGCTCAGCTAGGTTGGCACTTCCTTGCTGTTGCTCACACCTAACTTATAACCCCGAGCCATCTGGCCTGCCATGTGCATGCCTGGATCTCCTCTTGACTGGCTTCCAGCAACGTGGCTACCAAGGCTGTGATGAAGCAGGCAGCTGGCCATGAGCTGCTGCAGTGGCACTACACTGTGTGCTGGGATGGGGAAGGCCATTTTTTAACCTGGGCAGTTTGGGTTTTTAAATGAAGCCTGTTTTGTCAATCAAAAAGAAAAGTAAACCCACCCCTTTTTCACCGAATCTTTCAAAGAGAAAGGAGGAAAAGCTTTGAAGGGTAATTTGAAAAATGCTGGAACAAAATCTTTCCTTAGGAAACTTAATTGTTGTTTGAAATGGAAATTTGGTGTCAACGTATCATATTAAAACTGCAGCTTTATGGAAGTGTTTCAACCCAGAACAGTGAGCAGCTCCTGAATGGAAATCTCAGCTGTTCATGCTGTGGTACCTGGCAGAGCTGGATGCTGTGGTGTATCCCCCTCGCTCAGAGGGATGCTTTGAGTCCTGCCTCTCCACTGCTTGTTCTCCAATGCCTCCTAAAGTCACATTAAGCTTTCAGGATGGCAAGTTGTTCTCCTTTTGGCAAACATGGATGTGCTAATTCTGTTTGCACTTTCCATACTCATCTGAGCAGAAGTTGGCTTCCCTGGCTTGCTGCATGTGTATCAGTAGATACAATACCCAGTAGTATTTTGCACTCTTGCTTATTGTCTGTTTGCATATTTAAGCACTGGCTTCTGCTTGACCATTTGTACTAGTGCCTGATAACTTCATTTTTAAATTTTTTTTTTAATTGATGGAATGATGAGAATATAACTCGATTTCTTCTCTCTATTCAAACACGTAACAAGTCTGAAGATTACTTCACCTTACCCTCGAGTATGTTTTAAATGCCAGTGGTAAATGAAACAATAACTCCTTCCATCCCAAAGAAAACCTTCACTTGTTAATGAGATACATTCCAAAAATTGCAAGAGCATTTAAAATAGAAAATCTGCAAGCGTCAGGCTGCCAAGTCCAGGATGTGGGATTGTTGCCCTGCACCAGTTGGCCTGGCAAATGCACAATGTGGAACTTACTCTGTATTCACCGCACTCTCTTAGGGCTTGTTTTTAACCTTGAACAGGGAGGACTCAATCCTTTGTTCCTCAAGAGAAGAGCTGACTCAAATTCATGTGCTTCTCATTGAGCACTGTGTGTGGGGAAATACTGCTTCAGGGGGTAATGCATAAAGTGAGATGGTTGTCTCTGGCTGCAGTTGGGCCTCTGAGGCTAATCCAGATGGATAAGAAGTGCTGAGAGTGGCAGAGTTCATTTTTCTGGGCGATATGCTAATTTAGGGGAGGATCAGAAGCAGGTCTGTTATCTGTCAGACTTCTGGATTTTGTTGCATCAAAGGATGCTGGGCTGGGCTGTCTCCCTTCACTAAAGGGTGATGTCAAGATCCTCTTATTAGGAAAGAGTAGAAGGATGGGCAGTAGAAGATAGGGGATTGAATCCTGTGCTTGCTGAGCTGCTGTTCTCTCAGATGGGATTTTGCTGGTCTACCTTGAAGCCTTGTCTCTGATGGGGAAGAAGAGTCACTTCTCCATCCATTCACTGCTTAAATATCCAGTATCTCCAGCATGGTGCATGCCACCAAGGTACCAGGAGAAGCAGAAAGTAAGTCTGTGGAGTTTGCTTAATTCTGATGTGAGTGGGGCTTGAACCCATCAACTCTTCCACCAAAGATCAGTCACCTCCCTTTTCCAGTTCTGCTGTTGGGGTTGATGGAAATGGATTTTTGTGACAGAACTCTGAAATGGCAGCTCATTTCATCTGGCCTCCCCCTTTAATGGGAGCATCTAATGAACAGGATGGGACAGTTGTATTAGAGCAGGCTGGTGGGGAGCTCTGCTCTGGCTGCAGACCTGCCCTGGAAGAGAAGAGACAAGCTGGCAACTCCTCTCTCCAGGACTGTCTTGCTGAGTACTGCTGGAACCTCACAGAGTGATTCAGCAGAACCCCTCAGCCTGCAAATTTGCCTCCCCTGTCGTGGGCTCATGTTTCATGTGACAGTGCAATAAACTCATAATAAGCCAAGGTTCAGTGACAGGTGAGGGAGGAGAGCTGTGACTCAACAGCTTCTGGGGCTACTCACAACGTGGATCTCTGTTCTTAACCACAGCCAGCACTCTGTACTTGCTCAAGCATTTTGCACTGGAAGGAGAAATAAGGTGAACTAAAGCCGGGGCTCTTGCCCATGGCAAACAGCACCCAACTGTGTTAGATGGGAGACAGGCTGGGCACCTTCTCTGTGAGGGAACTGACACTTAAAGAAGGGGCAGAGGCTGTTGGGGTAGGTCAGTCACCCCAGTCCGGGGTTTATTATTCACTATTCTTCCACCATCAATGAGAGGATTAGGCCCAGGGGCAGCATGATCCACAGAAACCGCAGGTGTTGGGTTGTATCCTGTCTCAGAGCTGCTGTCGTGTTGGCTGCTGATAAAGGAAAAATGAATTCTGAAATGCTCAGCATAGGGTAAGGGATTTTTCTTGAGGGTTTTTTGATTCTGTCTACGAAGCAATCTAAAACCCAGGGCTTGAACTAAAAAGCACGGCCAGAGAATGGACTGGGCATACTCAGTTTAGCTTAATCTGGAGGAAAAGCAGGAATGGTGGTTCTGCTCTACCCAGAAGCTGTGGGTTTGTTGAGCAGATGCCACTTCTGAGCAGGCCTCACTTATCCTCTAACTTAAATTGTGCTGGCTGGCTCTGGCATAGTTCTGGCAAACCCTTTTCAGGTGAGAGTTACGACACAGCTCTGCTGGGCCCTTTCCTGGCAGCCTGTGCAGGCTGCAAGCTACGTTAGGCTTGGCTGGTGTCTGTCTTGATGGAGCTATAACTGGGAAAGGCTCCCTTTGCTTCCCAGCCTTTCTAGAAAGAAATGGGAGTGTGATGTGGAGCAGATGGAGGGAATGAGCCCCTGCTGCGTTGAGGTCTGTCAGCCTGGCTCTCCCTGCCCTCCAGGCCATGCTGGCACAGCTCCACATAGGTGATGTGTGGTGCAGGACCCACTCTCCCCATCGCTGCTGCCTCAGGAGCCGGGGGGCTGCGGAGCGTGCAAGGTTTGTGTGATCTGAGGAAGAGGACTTGCAGCAGGCAGGTGGAAAGCAAGCCAGCCAAATGGGCTGAGCAATCTGTTCAGGAATTATCCTCGACTGTGGTTGTCTTTGCTCTAACTACCAGTCCCCACGATGAGACTGGGGGAGTTCAGCACCAGCAAAATCCTGAACTCCCAAAAGGACTGCCCAGGGCTCCGGGTGAAAGCCTTGATTAAATATTTAATGTGGCCAAAAGAAGAGTAGGTTTGTAAGTGGACTGAGCAAACAAATCCACTTCTCACGGGGTTTTATGCGCTTCAAGTGTTATGCTCAAGTCCTGTTGGAGCAGAGACCTTGATGTTTGAGATAAGGACAGCTTCCAAAGTTGCTGATACCAGGGCATTTGTCATGCTGGCCCTCAGTCAGCTTTGGTAATGGACTTGTGGTCTTTAATAAATATGAGGATCGATGGTCCCAGCTGTCAGGAGGCCAGGGCAGCTGCTGCATTTGACAGTGTTTGGGTTAGCAGCCCTTCCGTGCAGGCCTCCACCATATGTGTGAGCAACGTGCATATTGTGTGCTCCCTGCCAAGCTAGCCCCAGAAGGCTCCTGACAGCATGCTTTATTTTCTCGGGGACAAAAGAGATTAAAACTTTGTTAAAAAATGAAGGAGATAATGACAATCATCTCGTAATTGGACCAACTGTAAGTTATCTGGCTTGAAACCTTGAAATCTGACTAAAGGTGCCAGATTGATTTTTATTTTTTTTAGTATAGCAGCAAATGAAGACCATTTATAATGTCCTGCAAAATCAAGCTTTGCATGAGAAGTCGCAGACAGCTTTAAAGGATTTCTCTTTTCTTCTGGGGTTAATGATCTGCCTCTGCTGACTCCGGGCAGTACCTGCAGGATGGTCCCATGGAGTGGCAGAGACCTGCTCAGTTAATAGACCAAGGAGTCAGGCAGACTTTAAAGCAAGTAAATACCAATCACCTGATACAGTGTGGTCTTATTTGACCAGGTGCAGGAGTTTCTGGGCTGCTGCTCTAGCAGCAAATTTATAACTGGTAAGCAAATGCTACAGGTCTTTAATAGTGATCTCACTTTGAGTTGTCTTAGTCATATGAAATGCCCCTTCATAATGAGGGCCTGAAGGGTAAAGAGAAGGTTTAGTCTTGAAAGTTTACTTGTCTGTGCTTCCAGTTAGTACACAGAACATATACCTGTGTCTGTAGGACCTTCCCTGCTTACATAAATGCTTTTTCTCTTGTATTTTCAGGACAGCCAATGTGGAACTGTAATTGATGTCAACATAGAGTGTGCTGTGAAGCTGGTAGGAACCAACTGCATCCTCTACCCTGTCAACAGCAAAGACCTGCAACATATCTGGGTGAGAACACAGCCAAAATACATGTGGGAGCCAGGGCTTGGTGGTTTGAAGGGCTGCTGCTGTATTTCAAGTAACCACATGCAAAGGAAGCATCCATTTAGGGCAAGATGCATCTGCCATTTGGTTTTATTTTAAACTTACTGTAAGCAGCCTCCCTGGAAGAAGATGGTGCACCATCACCTCATCTCCCAGTCTGGTCTGCGTTTCTGATCACATTGAGACCCAGACCAAATTGACTCGAAGGGCTGGGTTCACATTAAATTGGGAGAGAACTCCTGCAGTGAGATGGGCTGGTGTGACATCCTGACTGGGGCAGCCCCGTGGCGGTCGCGCAGAGCTTTTGAGCTGTGATATTGTTACTGCTTAAACAGGCTATGAAAATGCTGAGTCCAGCACCTTTCTGTTGAGCTGGAACAGTCTGGAGTGTATCTGGTTCTCCCAGCTGAGTGGGTGGGTGATTTCCAGAGACCAGGCAGGATAGGATTTTATCTTTTTTCCTGTTGTTTCCTGTTTTCTTCGTAGCCTTTCATGTATGGTGACTACATAGCATATGACTGCTGGCTGGGCAAGGTCTATGATTTGAAGAACCAGGTCATCCTCAAGCTTTCCAATGGAGCCAGGTACTTCTTTCTATTGAAGACCATCCCCCTTGGCTTTCATGATGCTGATCTATTTTAGGAGATCCAGAAACAAGCTGGGCTTCATTCACATACTGATAAGTTATCTGCTTGCGTCATCTTCAGATGTAGAGCAAGAATACATCTTCCTCTGAAAATATTGAGATTAATTGAATGCTCTCTAGAAAAGCTGTTATCTGAAAGATGACATTTTTGTTTTTTCAGTTGCAGCAGATCAGTGCTCCAGAGCTAAAGCACATGGCTTTTTGAACTGTGCTTCTCCTCTGGAAACGTAGCTGTTTAGGATGGATCACTGTTCCAGACTTCTCAGTAGGAAAGTGTAAGTTCACTGAGATGCAGGGAGGAGGATTCTTACCTTAAAGAGAAGTCTGTGGAAGTGTAGAAACTTGCAGGCTTGTGGCTTTCAGCAAAGATCAAAAAGCAGCCTAAGAATGAACAGCTTTGCTTTTTCACTGTTATTTGCAACAGTATTAGGAATGTTTTGTCAATGAAGACATAATCCAAAGTCACATCTCTAGAGAGAGATTTAACCGAAGCCATTGAAAGAAGTCTCTTGTTAACTTATTTCTGCAAAAGCAGCAGAAGGATCTGAATTCTGCTCCTTATGCATGTTGGACAGTTACTTGCAAGCTAAGCCCCTATGAATTCACTCCGTTACCGAGGCCTGTCTTGTGCAACAAACTTCTTTTATTGGTTCAAGGGAAAGAAGGAACCAGTGGAGGGCCAAGAGGCTTATGGGCCCAGCAGCTGGGGAATAACCCATCTGTCTTGTAAATTGAGTGTTGACATTGTGCATTTGTTGATTTATTTATTTTTTAAACATCAATCCTGCAGCCAGCTCTGAGGCTTTCCAAGAGCAGCGAGTAATGCAAGAGCTATAACAGATGATTGGTGGATGCGTCTGTGACTTTGATTGTTTCAGCATTTGCTTAGCCTAGGCTGGAAGGCTCTTATGCATGTGTTAAACTGGGAGTGAAAAATAGCTACACTTCTCTATCTGTATTGCCTGCAATTACTGGTGCAATTCAAAACCTTGCCCAGTACCTGTTACCAGCTCATGCAGAGCTACGTAGAATGAGGGAACTGTTTTCAAAATCTCTTCCTAATGAATCATTTGAAATCCCACCAGCACTCACTCTGGAAATGAAGCCATTACTGAAGCAAGTTATACCCAAATTGCCTTCAGGTTCCAGCACTGGTGTGAATAATAAATGGTACCTTTGCAGCAGACAAATCTCATCCAGCACCCTGTGTATTACTTAATTATATTTTTTCACATGCTGAATGGAACCTCTTGATGCCAGACACTGCTTTTCTAGCATGTCTATAACCAGTTTTGCTCTGGACCGTAAAGGTTCAGTGGTGTATTACTGACCATATGGACAAACCCATTCAGGAGGCATCAGTTAATTTGCTGTTTGCTTTTGAGGTGGATGGCTCTGAAAATGTGACTCTCTTGTCTCTTTTCCAGGTGTTCGATGAGTACGGAAGATGGAGCCAAGCTCTATGATGTTTGTCCTCACGTCAGTGATTCGGTGAGTTTCTCATTGTCCTGAAAGTCTTTTTGAGCAGCTTCATCTTAGAGGCTTTTTTGTGCAGGAGGGAGAGGGAAGGCAAAACTATAGGCACTTATTAATCATAAAAATGAAATGATGCATCGCAGCTGAAAAAGACTTCACTAGATCTTCACTTGAAGCGTAACAGGATGGGGCTTAAAGGTAACATTGGTAATGACCAGGTTTTGAGGAGGTATTACAGTCAGTATATCCAACTGCTCTCTTTGCAAACAACTTGCACAACACACAGTCAGATGGCTGATGTCAAGGCAGTTCAATGTCTGCTCATTATATCTGTATATGCTTGAAAAAGGCTCTTTCTCCATTTAATGCTTTCAGAATTGTTCCCCTTCTGGAAAAGGGCACGTTGTTTGAAAAGTGTTCTGCTAGAAGCACGTTTCCAGTTCACATAAAATACCATGTCTCTTGTTGTAGTCCAACAAGAGAACTACCACCATACTGGCGTTTTCCAAATCACGAGGTGGGGGGAGTTTTGCTAGCTTTGGGGTAAAACATAGCGTTTCCCTGTGTGGTGATGGGGTCTAACCTCTCGCACGTTCCAAGGCTGATGACAGCTTGTTTGTCCTTCCAAATGTCATCATCGGGGCCTCTCTGTAGTCTGGGCAGCAGTACTGGAAGCTGACTGAAAATAGAGTGTAATTCTTGGGACCTAGCAATGCGGTCAGCTCTTACTCTTCTAAAGCAAAGGTCCCTTTGGTCTGAAACTGCATTTCTGTTAAAATTGATGCCTATTTCTTGAAGAGTAAATGGAACATCAGTTTAATAGGATGTACTGCTGTGGTTTTCTTGTTCTTTATAGAAAAGGAGTGGTCTTTTGCTCTATATTCTCCAGTGTCTTAGTCTTATCCTTGACTGTATTTAAAAGTTGTGTAGTTATGGTGCTTAGGGACATGATGTAGCAGTGGATTTGTAGAGTAGGGTTTAATGGTTGGACTTGATGATCTTGAAGGTCTTTTCCAACCTGGATGATTCTATAATTCTGTGATTCTCTGCTACTTTGGTTGTGCAGTATATTTTCTGCTTGATAAATGGATGCTGTAGCAGCATCCAGCTCCTGCTTACCCACTTCTCAGATATCTTGTCTTGAGTCAGGCTGCCATGAAAGTGCACATAATCCTCTGGAGACGGGTGGTTTGGTCTGAAACATGAGTTGTCTCCAGTGTTACTCTTGATCCCGTGTTCAGAATTGCCGTGTTAGATACTTACCTGACTTGCATCTTGTTACACTGCTCTTATCCTTTCTGACAAATTGCAAGACTTGCTACAGTTTTGTGCTCAGTATTTTATCTACCCTAAAGTGCTCTGTCCGCCCCCACATTCTGAATCTTTGGCTCATCAAGTCACTCTAAATATTAGTGGGAGGGAGCTCTAGGAGAGCAATTGCTGAGTTTACTGTCCTGTTTAGTTTTCAAAGAACTGTCATATTAACTAATCCACCTAAGACAGGAATAATAGTTACAGCCTTTTAATTTGACGAGCAGCTCAGTGAAGGCTGGCAGGCTCTGGCTGTGGAAGCTCTAGGTGCTTGAATTAGAGCATGGGAAAGAGAAGGGTGTCTTTGCCCAGGGCTCCACCCTCAAAAAGGTTTGTGTGGAAATCCACATCTCTTTTTCCTTGCAAGTACCTTTGCTTCTCCCCCACTAAGTCACAGTCCCATTCAGATCTGTGAGCAGGTTGCTATAGGAACTGCTGGGCTGACTTCAGGAGAGGAATGAGCTTTAGAAGATGGGCAGCTTGGAGACTTTACCTTTATGCTTAATCTTACTGATCACAAATGAGAGAAGAGAAATGCTGGAATCTTAAATCTTGAGAGCTGAGTCCTTTATGCTGGCTTTTCTTTTTTTTCCCCCCTTCCCTTTCTCCCACAGGGTCTCTTCTTTGATGATTCTTATGGCTTTTATCCTGGACAAGTCCTCATTGGGCCTTCTAAAGTCTTCTCCAGTGTGCAGTGGCTCTCGGGTGTGAAGCCTGTTCTGAGCACAAAGAGCAAGTTCAGAGTGGTGGTGGAAGAGGTAAGGACTGACAGGCTGACACGTGGCCACCTTCTGCACAGAATGGTCCTGGATGACTTTTTGAAGCAGAGTCAGCTTGCCATGGTAACCTTCCAAGAACAAATGCACCATGTCTCTGTTCTGAGGTGACAAATTTCTCATTGTGGACTGATAGGATGGTTTGGGCTTGCTCTTCCCAAGGGCACCCTGTAAGGTGGTTGTGCCAATACACTTAGAGGCCAGTACTGCTGACCACTAGGCTAGTAGAAGCACCTCTTCTACTGAAACTTAGTGTTGCATGCTACCCAAAAAGGGAGAAATGTCACTGACTCTGTCATGAAAGAGGGAGCAGCTCCGAGTCTCTTTGTGATACTGGACTGCTGATTTGTATGTATGACAGCTTCCATCCCAAGCCACATGTTGTCTTTCTGGGAGTTAAAGACTGTAGAAGCTCTTGGTGTTGCCAAGAACCATGCTCTGGGAGCACTGTAGTGGGCCTGGATGTGATAAAACTGCACTTGGCCATCTTATATGATAAAAGCAGGTTTGCTGCTTTCCTGTGCATGAATGTTCGGATTGTAACACTGGTTTAGGAGAGACTCTGGAAAATTAAATTACCTTCTCTCCCTTTGCATTGTAGGTACAGGTTGTAGAACTAAAGGTCACTTGGATCACTAAAAGCTTCTGTCCTGGAGGTACTGACAGTGTGAGCCCTCCTCCCTCTATCATCAGCCAGGAGAACCTGTCCAGGTGAGACCAGTTGAAAACCCCTTTTCCACTCCCACCACCCAGGGCCTGCCCAAACCATGGGTGACCTGCCACCGACTGATTAGACACAATGCTGCTGTCTTCAGGGGAGTTTTCTCCTTGTTGTATGCCTGTGTATTCCAGAGCTTCAAAAATGAGAGAGAATAGTTTCTAAATTAGTGTAGCTGATATTTGAGTTAGCAACACAGGGCAAGAATCCCACCAATTCTCACCAGGTATTCTCTAGCTGACAAGTGCGTTGAGGAAAGCTGTGTTTGGCAGCTCACTTCTTACCCTGTCCTTCCACTTGTGTCCACCTCTGTGGTCTTTGCCCTGTGTATGTGCAGCAGGCAGCTCCTGCCGGGTCCTGCTCTGGACCCAGGCTGGTACTGAGGGAGCATCTGGTGCCCTCTGCAGGCTGCAGCCACAAAAATGGACTGGACAAAACTGCGAGAGAAGTCAAATGAGAACGACAGTGCAGCGTGGTTCCTGCCTGGAGTTCATAAGCTGGAGGAGAGGAGCTCTCAGATGACAGCAAATAAAAACAATGCCAGCTTCATATGTCTCTTGGCAGCTGTCTCTGGAAGGGGGGACTGGAAAAAGAGGAGTGACTTGTGTCCCACCCAAACCCTTTGTATCCCCACCAAGTCCCTGGTGAGATTCCCACTTCTCCTTTAGAATTGTGCGCCTGGAAAAGATTTGGTGTGGTGTTAGCTTCTGCCACCCCAGAAGCAGTGCCAGCTGGCATAAAGTCATGCCTCCTTGTGAAGAGCCTGGTCACAGAATCACAGAATGGCAGGAGTTGGAAGAGACCTCTGGGGATCATCTCATGCAACCCCCCTCCTCCAGCAGGGTCACGCAGAGCAGGGTGCCCAGGGTTACATCCATGTGGGTTTGGGATCTCTTCATAGAAGGAGACTCCACAACCTTTCTCAGCAGCCTGGGCCAGGCTCTGGCACCCTCACAGCAAAGATGGAACCTCCTGGGTTCTCGTTTGTGCCCATGGACTCTTTCCCTGTTGCTGGGCACTACTGAAAAGTCTGGCCCCATCCTCTTGACCCCCACCCTTTAGGTATTAACAAGCATTGATAAAGATGATTGATAAGGTTTGGTTACTACTATTGCTCTTTGGTCATGAGTCTCATCCTGTCCTACCAGGGTAAAGCGTCTGGGGTGCTTTGACCATGCCCAAAGGCAGCTTGGGGAAAGGTGCCTCTATGTGTTCCCAGACAAAGTGGAACCTGCAAAAATCACTTGTGAGTGCCCCGAGAGGAACTGTGTCCTGGGTGAAGGATCAGTTGCCAAAAAGGTGAGTCTGGGGGCGTCGAGAGAGGCACGGACTTCTCTATGTAATTTTGATTGCTGGGGCTTTTAAAGTAGAAATGGTTTTGGTAGTCATGTGGTCTGAAATGTGACTCCTGAAGCAGTTGTTGTAAAGAGTAATGGCTTATTGTTGTTGCCAGCAGCAAGTCACCTTGTACAGTCTGACTGCTCTGGGTGCAGCATGCAGCTAATGCCACCAGAGAGCATGAACAGGACCTTGAATGTAGAGGTGTCACCTTGCAGGGGTCAAGCTGTGTCACAGCTGGTGTGCTCTGACACCCAGGACTGTTAGACATGTGTCCTTTTCATTACCATGACCTCAGGTTTCTTGTGGAGCTGGACTGTTCAGTTAAGTCCTTGCTCTAGTGAGACAAGAAACCTTTTCTTCCCAGAGCAAACAAATCATGTCATGGTTTCTACACACTGGCTGTAGAGCAGTGGTGTTCCTAGAATAACAGGATGTCATCAGTGTGGACGGTGACCTCCCTGCATAGCTGTGTCTGTTACATAGATTAACTTGGGCAGCTCTTGTGACCTCCTGTAACAAAGAGTTCAGAACATGCTTAAAATAGCCTTAAGGAGCAAAGCTCCCTTTCCTTGGAATGATCCAGTGCTGCTGCTGAGTAGATCAGTGGGGAGATGCTGGCTCACAGAATCCCCTGGTGCAGGTAGGATGTGCAGAGGCCCATGGGGTGCTGTTTTCCTGCGTACAAAGCTAAAGCCATTCCCCTGGCTGGCAGCTTGCTGGGTGTGTGGGCACATTGTCTCATCCAGCTCTGCTCTCTCTAGGTGAGGCGGCTGTTGAAGAAGCAGATCGTGAAGATAATGTCGTGCTCCCCAGAGTCACAGGGTACCAGTGAAGCCCCTGACAAAGAGTCTGCTGCAACTGCTGACCAAAAATCAGAAGAGCTTAAGCCTGAGTCAAAGTGTGAGCTGGACGACTCTTCCAACAATGCACTGAGTCCTGGGGAGAGGAAGGAGGAGCAGCCTGAAGAAACGGGGAAGGAGAAAGGGGGAGCAGCAGCACGACAGCAGCAGCCTCCCTTTCTGCTGAAAGATGAGGGGTCGTCTGACTACCGGCTTCAGTCCATGGAGCAGGATGCTGACGATGAGGCAGCTGATGACACTGATGACACTAGCTCTGTCACCTCTTCTGCCAGCTCCACTGCCTCCTCCCAGAGCGGCAGCGGCACTGGCCGCAAGAAAAGTATTCCTCTTTCCATCAAAAACTTGAAGCGGAAGCACAAGAAGAAGAAGACCAAGATTTCACGAGAGTTTAAGCCAGGAGACAGGTCAGTTGGATCTCCAAATCCAGATAGTCTTGCCAGAATATCCCCTAGCAAAGTTGTAAGATGTAAACCACCTCCTCAGCTTGGGCAGGGGATGACGGTTTGCCGCTCGGTAGTTAACCACCAGCGATTATCTTGTGATGACTGTGCAGTGGCCCCTGTGAAATCAGCTTGGTCTCAGTCCAGCCTCTGATGAAACGGGGCCCACGTGACGTGACACTGATGCTATTTTATTTCAGCTACGCCTCAGGGTATCAGCAGAATATCTGTGCTGCTCTGGGCTCTGCAGGCAGAGGAGGAGACAGGTGAATAAAGATTGTACAGCTTAAACATGACACTAATTGGTCAGCTCATTGGCAGCCTCTGCAGAGGCTGAGGACAGACCATGTGAGCAGGGGTGGACAGCTTCTCTGCCACGAGCTGTCTCCAGAGCAGCATGCAGGGCTGTGCTGGCAGAGGTTTGTCTTGCAGCAGTCTCTGTTATCCTTGTCCTGCTCTGGAGAGAGGTACTGCTGGCAAAAAGTTGCAGATACTTTTTGGGTTTTTTTAATGAACGAACTGCACTCCTTGAGAGCCCTGGAGGAATTATTTCAGTAGCTTGTGGGAGCAAGTTTTGCATGTATCTGCCCATCTCCAGATAAAACTGGATCTCAGCAGCTTTTACCTAATTTGAGAATGTATAAATTTCTTACAGGGGATGCAAAGACATCTGACAGCTGGCTGGCCTGTCTTGCTGGCTTCCCTACTTAATTGTATACAGATCCTGCATTGGAAATGAACTAGTGCAAGATAATATGTAAGAGTCCTTCCAGACCAGTGATGTTATCAGGATTCAAGGGATCCAGTAGCTTGAGAATGCCATGAACTACTTTCACATTTTGTTTGGGTATTTTCGCTTTGTCTGTATGCACAGGGAGCTGTTCCTTTAGTCCTTGTGGGGCTAGGAGAAATTGGATTTGAAGGTCACAAACATCAGCAGGGCAGTATTTGAGTGAAAGAAAAAAATGGGAGTGTGTGATAAAATTCCTGGGAACTGATTCTCTGTTCACTTTTCACTTCTCGCCCGCCTGCTGAGTGCCTCTGCTTCACTGAAGGCTCTGTTATGGGGAGTTTAAACTGGTAGCTTTCTACACCATACAGGCAGTGGGGGGAGATGCCTGAGACAACACAGATTCCTGTACAAGGAAATGCAGAGTTGAGATGGTGGAGCGCTTTGCGCAGATGACCACGTCGCAGAGAATAAGAAATAGAGGCTTTCTCAGCACAGAATGTGAACCCCCAGCTGATACTTCCAAGGGCGTATGTGGCAGCTGGTCACAGCTCAGTGTGAGTGGTCTTTGCTGTTTGAATATTCAGAAGAAGCTGGTGAGGCCATCAGTAGGTGCTGCCAGGCGGCGCTGAGCGATGCAGAATGGATGGGCTGGCTGCAGTTCGTCACCAGATCTGATGTGTCAGCTCATGGGCATCTCAGCAGGGGGCCAGCTCAGCATGTGGCTTCAGTGACCTGCTGCTGCTCTTCTGGCAGTCAGTAGACCTCTGGTTATTTCTTAGTGAGGATATACAGGGATTTATACTAATGCCAGGTTGTGATTTTTGTTTGTGATGGAGAGAAGACCGTGTCTTTTCCTTGAGTAGCTGGTCTTTCTGCTCTCCCATCCTCAGCTGCACATACCCCCCTTCCCCCTGGAACCATCTGTTGGATGTCACCCACCATGCTTGACCTCTTACAGATTTCTTTCCCTGATAATTTCTGCTGCTGAGTGGAGGCCCTACTAGAAACTGAAAAATATTTCTGACATTCATTAAAGCACTGCTGGAGGGAAGCAGTTCTATTTGCCTATTGTATCTTCTTTATGGTTTGACTTGAAACCAACATAAATGCAGCAGTCATGTTATGTCTGGAAGGCTTGGCCAGCAAAAGAAAGGCAAAATTCAAAATCAGTGTGAGATTCCATTTGTTCTGTAGGAGACATGAAGATGATGGAGGGCTCATTAGAAGAGCCCATCCAGCTAGGCTGCGGATCTGCTCCTTCTGCCCCCAAGCAACTGCTCTCTTCAAGCAGCTCTCAGCCCCATGGCAGAGTACCAGCACGTGGTCCACTGTTGCATGTTTGAGCTGCAGAGACACACACGTATGTGTTTGAACAGCTGGGAAGGAGACTTGTGTCTCACAGTCCTTTTGCTTTCCCTACGTTCAGTGTGTTGCCTTTTGTTTTTTTGTTTCCAGAAGGGCTGAGATGGATGCTGCTTTATCGTTCCTTTCCAGTCCTGTGCTGCTTTAGCTTCAAAGACTTCTCAGAGCTGCCAGGCTAGTAGGTGCTTCAGTGAAGAAGATCTGAAGTTTCAGAATATTTGAAGCTCCTGTCTTGCCTCTTGCTAGGGGTATAAAGTGAGTCCTGGGAGGTGTTAATTTGCTTCACTAGGAATAAAACTGAGCTCAGCATCAGCTCCCTGGAAGGTCCTCCTGCAATGTAGACTGTCAGCAGTGTAACATCTGCAGGGATTGAGAACCCATCAAAACAAAGCCTGCTGTGAAGTTGCTTCCACTGGGACTAGATGAGGTTTCCTGACTTGCTTCCCAGCCTGCTGATAGACACTTCTGGGTTGCTGAGATCCATCTTCATTCCTGATGTTGGCAGCATCACGTTCTGGTTGTGCTCGTGCATGTTCCCTCTCACTTATTGCTTTTCTGTGTTCCCAGGGTTGCTGTAGAAGTGGTGACCACGATGACTTCAGCTGACGTGATGTGGCAGGATGGCACTGTGGAGACAAACATTCGCTCCAACGAGCTGATTCCAGTCCATCATCTGGACAACAACGAGTTCTGCCCTGGGGATTTTGTGGTGGACAAAAGAGGTATGGGGTGTCAAAACCATGCTCTCCTCAGGGAACAAACATGGTCTTAATTGCAAAGTGTTCATCAATCTAGATCTCCTAATGTACATTGTAGCCTTTTTTATGGTAGCTGTTGGTAGTACTCACCTGAGGTAGGCACGAGAGCCTAACAAGGGACAGGCTGTGATTGAGCTGACAATGTGAATGTCAGCAGGGAACAACCAGCTCTGAACTCTCACAGGGAGAAGTCAGAAAAGAACAGCTCACTCCAGGCTGCTTTCTCTGTATGGCTGGTCTATTGTGACCCTCTGTTGTTTTTTTTCTCGGAGGGTTTTGGGATCCAGATGCATCTCCTTGCATCCCTTTTCTTCACCAAACCAATTGGTGATGCTGGTGAGGGTCATAGTACAAGTTCAAGGAGACTTACAGCTTTTGGATACAAAATATTGATGGCACACCATCAGGTTCTCAGCTCCTTTTCTCTTCTAGCAGTGGTAGACCCTCAGCAGTGGGGAGCACAAGATATTGTCAGGTTAGGAAGAGGGAAATCTGGCTTAGCAAAAAAAAAGATGCTATTTTGCGTGGTCATTTCTGGTCTGTTCTTGTGGGTAAAATGTTCTTTGTGGAAACCCCCATGGCAGGGGGGTTGGAACTAAGTGGTCTTTAAGGTCCCTTACAAACCATTCTCTGAACTAAAATTATCTGTCAGCTCCAGCTCTGCCATTCTAGCTTGGCCTCTGGGAATCTGTATTAGCCTGTCTGTCAGACATACTCTCCAAGCAGTCTGGGAGGCCTGCAGTTCCTTGCATCCCCTTGCTAAGGATGCTGGGAGGTGGGTCACCAGCAGCCAGATAAATCTGAAAGATGTCTGGAGAGCAGTGTGCTGGATAACAGCCCAGGCCTGGAGGAGTGGTCTAGCTCCAACTTTGATGCTGTTGGACCCCTGATGAATGTGTACGCACACATATACCTGTCTGCCTCCCACCTTTGTGTCCAGAGGAGCAAAACTGTTGTGGGTGGCACATTTCTAGCTTAAGAACTTGGCAGCCGGGGCTGCTCTCAGGGAGCTCTTGGACAGCCTGTCCAGAAACTCTTAACGCTCTTGGTGCAGAACGGATTGGGGGAGCAGAGCACTAAGGTGACAGTGTGTTTTCTCTTGGTGATAGAGCTCGAAGGTGGTCCCAAAATGAACATGTTCACCCAGTCCAATGCAACAGAATCTTACTGTATCGTCATTCCATACCTATTAAAATGCTGCTTGTTAGCAGAGTACAGTTTTCACTTTGTAAGAAGCACTGGTTTTCCTCATGCCATTCACATATGGAAGGTTCCAGCCAGGAGGGCTCAGGAGCCGACAGCCTCAGTTGCTGCACAAAGTCCGTGCTCTTCCACTTAACTTGTCTATTTTCCTCCCTACCATTACAACCTAAAGCTCAGAGCTCCCAGGACCCTGGGTTGTATGGAGTTGTGCAGTCTGGTGACCATATTGGCCGTACCTGTGTGGTGAAGTGGTTCAAGTTGAAATCCAGCGGAGATGATGTGGAGGTAAGTGCAGAAGCCAGGGCCTGTTAGAACCAGCTACGAGGAGGCAGCCACAGAACAGCACAAGCTTCCTAGATAAGCCTGGAAGTCATCTCTGCAGCGGAGTTTGTCCTTGAGGATGGGAACAGCAATGTGCTTGTGGGCCTTTGGGGCTTAGCTGGAGGTGGTGTCGCTTCGTATTTGTAGAAGCCTGCAAGGCAGCAAAGAGCAAGCACCCCATAGTCAACATCATGCTCTGGTACGGATGAAGATTTTTGCTGAAGTAGTCGCAGACAGTTGATTTCTTGAGTTCATGATGATGATTTTTCCTTCCCATATCTTTGCTAGTTCATGGAATGAGTCTATTGCATGTTGTCCTGCTTGCCTCTGCTGGGCATTATCACCTATAGTCAGTATGTATTGCCTGATACGTTGTCCTTGGGGCTTGTAGGAACACCATTTAGCAGAGTCTTGATAGACTACAGTCTAGTTGAGATGAGAGGGATACTCGGTCCACACAAGTCTAGTGTGCTGCTTTCTGCCTTAGCAGGGGAGACCACACTGTGATAACTGAGCAGAGCCCTTTGCATCCAGTGGCAGAAAGTCACTGGCCTGGGGTTGTGCTCCGCTTCACCCATTTCTCATTATTGCTGGGCTCCTAGCTCTCTTCCTCCAGGAGGAATCAAAGGAAAGATATTTCTCAGTAATTGACAAGCTTTCCTGTTGCCTTGGATTGGCTCAAAAGTAAACTCTTAATCCTTTGGTCCCTGGTGAACTGCTTTGAGAAACCTGAGTGTTTGGAAAGGAATAAAATGTTGTTCTTGCATGTCTGTGGTCATAGTGATGTTGGAACCTGAAGCAAAGGTGAAGGTGAGCAGATGAGACAGAGTATCTGCTTCCTTTCCTCGTGCCTTGATTAATGTGTCACAAGAAGGTGACAAGAAGGGACATTAGCAGTTCCTTGCAGGCTGTGGAAGCAATTGAAAAAATGACAAAATATAACCCAAAGTATTTTCAAAGTGTTCAAGTGCGAGCGCAGCATCCTGGGGCTGACATGTTCACCTTCTGTCTGTGAGCAGCTGATCGGGGAGGAGGAGGACGTGAGTGTGTATGACATTGCTGATCACCCAGACTTTCGCTTCCGCACTACTGACATTGTGATTCGCATTGGCAACTCGGATGGAGCCACAGCTAAGGAAGATGAGGTAGGTTCTGGGCACAGTTACGTCACCTCATCGTCGCCAGATATTAGTGGAGACACTTGAAAGAGTCAGTAGGAGAGCCTCAGGCCCCTCCTGAGCATCCTAAACTCCCTAGCTTGCTAGTTCTGTGTCCGTGTCCCCTGCTGTCATGAGTCACATCAAATCTCTAACCCTGGTGGAATGGAACCTTGAAATCCTTTGACCTTGGTGACAGAGCAAGAACAAAGTTGAGACAGGAATTGAGCATATGCCTGAGGCAGTTTAATTAAACTCTTGCTTAGGATTTCAGAGTAACCTCTAATATTAGGATATTCTGTAGGCTTGGGAGCGAGAGTGAAGATGGATTTGTCACGAAACCAGTTTCACTTGGCAACAGAAGACTGGAGTCCTGGTTTTCATCTGAGTTATGTACATGTTAATTTTGTTGAGCTGATTGATTGCCTGGGGAGAAAGAGGGAGCAATTTATACTGTAGAGGATACTCTTTGCTAGGAAGCAGGCTTCCGTGCTGTGCAGGGAAAACCTTCTGCTTTTGGCCTAAAAAAGGGTTAAAAGTTGTAGTGCAGCTCCTACCTCGGCTCCAGTTTCAGAAGCATGAAACACATCTGAGCTTGCTCAGCTGACCTAAATAACCTTCTCCCAGTGCAGGGTTCCACTTACTGTGCACGCCCAGTGCTGAATGTGACTTGTCTGCTCACGCCTGTGCCTGCTCTGCTGGGAGAAGCTGCTGGGAGCCCCTGGTGCTGGGTGTGGGAGCACAGGGCTGGCTGGTGGCACCCCACTAGAGGGCAGCCCCATTCAGGGGACTGCCCTGTCCCCTCACCCTGGCTGTGCTGCCTGCTGAGAGGCCCTGTTCCTGGGGCAAAGTCAGGATCTGCTGCCAGCCCAGCCCTCCTGGTCCCCTCCTCCTTCGGTGAGGGGATTTTCCCCCTCTCCGAGGTGGGGTTGTGGGGTGTTATATGGAAACCCTAATCTGTGGGATTCTTCTCCCTCTTGGTGTGATCCCAGGACTCCTGCCATTTCTGCGGCAGCCTGCAAGCATTGCTTTCAGTGGTTCTCCAGCTGGGGAGTACCTGTTTCTCCAAACCTTCCTGCCTCTGCACTGAAATGCCTGGGAAAGAAAAGGGGCTGACAACCTGCTCTTGTTTCCACAGCCTTCGGTCGGACAAGTGGCTCGCGTGGATGTCAGCAGTAAAGTGGAAGTGGTGTGGGCTGATAACTCCAAGACTATCATTCTGCCTCAGGTGAGGTTCTGTTCCAGCTCGTGATATCCCTGTAATTCTTAGCTGAGTGACAAGCCCTGGGTCTAAATCCTGGGTTCATTGTATAAGGGAACCTTGCTCTATTTATTGTTGTCTTCCCATACGATGGGGTGGTTTCCCACTTCTGTTAGCACAAGAGTCCTTCCTTCGTCAGCAGCTAATTGGTCATCACTGCTCTTGAATATAGAGTACAGGAAGGCATGAGCAGACTGTTGGTCTCTTCACAGGCTGTGCTGCATGTTCACAGCCCTGCTCCCAGCCTCCAGCACCTGCTGCTTTGCCCAGGGGCCTGCAGAGCTCAGGGATCATCAGTTCTGACTTCTGAGCCCTGGTTCACTGCATTGCCCAACCTGAGGCACTGCTGAAAAGACAATGACTTGTTTTGTCTTGCTTGTGGAATGGCACCATAGTGTTTTCTTCAGCTAAAGTAGTTCCTCCAGAAGCTGGACTAAGGCCACAGGTTGTCACCTTAGCTAATCTGGGGATCTGACCCAAATCCCTTTCCAGGGCAGGGAAGGAAAAGGGTTGATGCGAGCTTAAAAATTATAGATACAACCCCACTGCTAATCCACTTAACCCCTTTGATTTGTCTGCTGCGTTGTTCTAGGGTTATAGTCGTGCTGTCTTGTAATCTTATTCGCTGCTCCATGTACAGTTTCATCCCATGTCTCTTCTCCTTGTTGCCTCAAACGAAGGCAGACAGCCTCAAGATGAGACCTGCTTCTGTAGGCTCCCATCTCCATCACCGTGGCAGAGAACACCGCTGCCTCCGCCGCAGAGACGCCTTTGCGAGCAGAAAGTACTCCGTCAAGATTTCTTTTTCACCCGAGCAGCTCTGCATTAATTACAGTAGAATAGTCAATGCCCGCACTATGGCAGTGGACTGGAGTGTTACAAAGCAGGCTGCTGTCTCCCTTCCCCCTGTTGTCACATGTGCTTGGATCACGGGCACAATCGGAGGTCTGATGCGCGCTCCACAAAGGGCTGTTCTCGGGCTGCGGTGCTGGGGCTCTGCAGCAGCTCCTGCTGTGTCACCCCGGTCCCTTCGATTCCGCTCATCTGCGTAATTAGGGGAGTTGGGGAAATGTCAGGAGCACGAATTATCAGTTGGTAAAACCGTGATTTATCAATGCCTGTCCGTGTGCCCAGGGACAAGCTGGCTGGGTGCTTTTTCTCAGCTCTAAAAATAAAGATGGCATAACTGGCTAATTAACTTTCCGACTCGGATTTGGATTAGCTTTGAGGGCAGTGAGTTTTGATGGCTTTCCCTGCCTGCAGTCACTTGTGTTGAACCCAACTAACCTCTGCTGGCTGCCTGGCTCTGGGTGGCACAGGGCTGGCTAAACAGTGCTGGTTCAGTACAGGGCTCTGACAAGGTGACTGTGTCCGTGCGCTTTGGCCTCTGGGCTCATATCTTGCAAGATTAAGAGGATTCTTGGGCTGTCATTCAAGTGTCAGAAGCCTGTGGATAAAATGCTCCCATCTTCTAACTCTGAACACAGCCCTATAAAATTGTTCTTGCTCCTCTGCTTCTGTGTTGGTGCTCATAGCTGGAGTGTGTCCCTAAGCCTCTGCAAGGCGACCTCGTAAGAGACTTGGCACGTGCAAAAGTGTGACTGTCAGAGGTGGGACTAGACAGAGTGTGGGGGGGTTCAGCTTCCAGTAGTGAAGAGGAAGAGAATGTTTTCTGTAAGAGCTTGTTCAGCAGCTTGGGTCAGCCTTCATTGTCCCAGTTGAATTTGAAGCAGCAGTGACATACAACAGCAGCGTAACAAGGCTCTGCCCGCAAGTGGTGTGTGCCATAGAAGAAGAAAGCTGGTGTGGGAATGTGTTCCTGGTTCCAGCATTGTCTCTGTGGAGGGATGGAGTGTGGAGGCAGCCAAACCAGGGCTCTGTGCCAACACAGTTGCTGGTGCAGAAGCAGGACCAGAAATACTGACTCCACACACGATACCCCACACCTCCTGAACTTGCTCTGCATTCAGAAACCCTGGGGCATCCACATAGCTGTTTGGTGTCTGCGTCCTCTGTGGTGGCTGGATTCCAGCCATCAGGATGGCTGCAGCTCACCTAGAACTTGCCCGAGTTTTCCTCCAGTGCTCTACTTTGAAAGCTGCAGGAGGGGGCTATGCTGATCCATAAGTTGTACTGGTCATTCATGGCTGGGTCAAACACAATTCACCCTGTATAGATGGAAGTGTTTGGAACAGCCCCACAAATTCTGAGAGCTGCCTTTTCATGGGGAGAACTGACTTGCTTCTGTTGAAAAAAAAACAATGAAAACTCTGTGCTTCAACCTAACTGCTCTGATGCCTCTTGTAACTCTGCTCTCTCCTTTAGCACTTATACAATATTGAATCAGAAATTGAGGAGTCGGACTACGATTCTGTTGACGGCAGCACCAGCGGGGCATCCTCTGAGTGGGAGGATGAAAGTGACAGCTGGGAGACAGACAATGGCCTCATGGAAGACGACCACCCAAAAATTGAGGAGCTAGAGCCTGAGGAGCCGGCAGCGGAGGAGGTGAAAAAAGTAGAGGAACAAGTCCAGGGAGCTGTGGCTATGGCAGTTGCAGATCTTGCTGCAGAGAAAGCTGGCAAGGACGGAGCCCCAAAGAGCTTCCGGGAGCTAAAGGAGGCCATCAAGATCTTGGAAAGCCTGAAAAATATGACTGTGGAGCAGCTGCTGACTGGTTCTCCCACCTCTCCAACTGTGGAGCTGGAAAAACCCACTCGGGAGAAGAAGTTCTTGGATGATATTAAAAAGCTGCAGGAAAATCTCAAGAAGACCTTGGATAACGTGGCTATTGCAGAGGAGGAAAAGATGGAAGCCATGGTGGAGACGGAGAAGAAAGAGGAAAAAGCAGAGGCACAGACACCAGTGAGATCAGAGTGGCCCAGTGAGACACCAGTGCTCTGCCAGCAGAGTGGAGGCAAGCCTGGAGTCACCTTTACCAGTGCCAAGGGAGAAGTCTTCTCCGTGTTGGAGTATGCTCCAGGTGAGTGTGCCGGGACACTGTCCTTCATTGCTGTCCTGTCTGGTTCTCTCTCCAAAACCTTTGCCTTAGGCCTTTTGGATGAGGTCTCCTCTCTTCCTAGTCCTGTTCACAGCTCATTTACTGGGGAGGAGAAATTAAGACAACTGCTGTAGGACAATCAGTATTCTGGGCCTTAAACCTTGCTTTTAGATGGCATCTCTAGGCAGTACCCTAACTCCTCAAGCCACAGAAGTGGGCTTCCCCTTGGTCCACATTGGTAACCACCTTTGGAGGGCTGTGGAAACCAGTCACTTTCCATTGCAGGAACTTCCTTGAAAGCTGCAGGATTTGCTCAGGCTTTGTTGCAAGGATGGATTGGCTGAGAAGCAGAGCAGGAACAAACAGCTGGTGTTCCTGTGCTGGGTGTCCTCGTTGGGGAGTGTCCTTGTTCACTTGTGCCAATGTTAATCAGCCAAAAATAAAAGAGAGCATCTGGTCGTGTGGAACATTGGTGACGGCGGAGCCCAAGGTGCTCGGTGAGCCAGCCAGCTGAGCCAGGCCTGAGGGGAAAAGTGGGCAAACTGGTCTGAACCGGGAGTGTGTAGAAATAAAGTTGAGGAGCTGTGCTCAGGTTTTGCAGAGAAAGGGTCATCGTTTTGTGCAGTGGTGGTGTTGGCTCAGCTGTGGGACAGGGCTCCCTGTGGGACACAGGGACAGTTTAGTGTGGGATGGTGAGAACAAGAGGTGCAGGTTTGTGGCTGCTGCACAGTGTGTGTGTGGGGGGAACCCAAATCATATCTAGGCTGCCACCTGGCCCAGCACCAAAGCAAGTCAACGCTCCTCTTCAAGTTACAGCTTTAACGCACGGATGGACTTGCCTCCAGAAGGAACCCGTGGGAGTTTCCAAAGGCAGCCTTTAATCCATTTCCTCCTTGCCCCACAGATACCCACGCCTTCAAGAAGATGGAGTTTCAGCCCCCAGAAGCGAAGAAGTTCTTTAGCACTGTGCGGAAGGAGATGGCTCTCCTGGCCACCTCCCTGCCTGATGGCATCATGGTGAAAACCTTTGAGGATCGAATGGCAAGTGCCTGCTCTCAAATGCCTGTGTGTTCGTGCTGGGCCCAGCACCCAGATTACTTTCCTTGGAATTCCCTTCTTAGCCTTAATCCCTTGGATTAGAGCCTCAGGAATGTGCGCAGCACTGTAGTGACTGTGACCAGCTGCATTTGCATTCCCTGAGCCAGGGGGGCAAACAGTGGGGAGCTCCTCATTGCAGGAAGCCTGGTTTGGGTGCATTGCTCACTGGGCTGCCCAACCCAGGCAGGGAAGGCAGGTGGGCAGGCAGGCAGGGGCTGGTGTAACCAGTGAGCAGCCCTGGGGTAAGCTGGCCCTGCTGCAGATCCAGGGCTCTCCAGGCTGTGGTAGAAATGCAGCTTCTGGGGGTCAGGTGCCCTGAGATGGATTTCTTGAGCTGCCTCTAGTGAGGGCTGAGTTAATCACAGCCCCTCTCCCTCCCTATGTAAATACAGCCCTGCCAAAGCAGGAGGATGTTTCTCAGTGCCTGGCTTATATCGCTTCTCCACAGGATCTCTTCTCAGCACTTATAAAAGGCCCCACGCGCACTCCCTACGAAGATGGCCTCTTCCTCTTTGACATCCAGCTCCCCAACATCTACCCTGCTGTCCCACCTCTCTTCCGCTACCTCTCCCAGTGCAGTGGGAGACTGAATCCCAACCTGTACGACAACGGCAAAGTGTGTGTCAGCCTCCTGGGGACATGGATAGGCAAGGTGAGGCTTCTTCCCCATGGGCTGCTTTGGGAACAAGCCACATCCTACCAGCCAAGAGTCCTGGCGATTTCTGGTCTTGGCTGGTGCTTGAGCTGGGGGTGGCTTGGGTTTGGGCTCTGGTTTAGATGTCTGGATCAGGTAAGGGACGTAGTTTGGCTGCTTCTGGGACTGTATTTGGCTCTTGTCTGATCTTCCATGATGAGAAGGCTGTGGTCAGACCAGCTGGGCTGTGTCGTGGTTGGACAGAGTAGAGATGCTAATCCCAGCATGGGGTGTTCTCCCGTGGTTTGGGTCCCTGTCTCTCCAATCATGTAGCGTGGCACAAAGTCCAGCTGTAGACTTGGAACCAACAGCTCCAGGGAAGTGCTGCGTTTTGGATGGGTAGATGATAGGGCAGCTGGGGAGGGAACTGGTGTGTGGTGTGTAAGACTACACCAGGCAGAACTAGCCTGGTGGGGTGTGGTACTGGCAAAAAATAATGGAGAGGTGGGTTGGTAAAATGGGACAACTAGCACATCGCGTGCTTGTCCAGTCAGTCCTCCATTCCTGCTGGGAGCTGCAGGACCTTAGCAATGAGAATGGAGAGAAACTGGGACCACACTTCATGTAATAATTATAGTAGAGCAAACTGATGGTGCTTCAGCCTTTTAACATGCTTGTATGTGCATTTCAGGGGACGGAAAGGTGGACCAGTAAATCCAGCCTCCTTCAAGTACTCATCTCTATCCAAGGTAAAGGCTCCTGCAGAGCCTGTGGGACAGGAACAGGCAGGGGGAGGAGGGGATGGAGGCTTGGAGGGGAGGCACACAGTTGGGATCTGCCACCCCAGCTGGGTTAGTGCTGCCTTTTGCTCTCACCTTGCTGGACAAAGCAGTGTCCTTATCTCTCCAGTTCAGCAGTCAAAGCAAGTGCAGGCTTTTCTCATGTCCTGGTTCTTGGCTGTGTCCCAGGTCGCTGACACAATGCTTTCCCTTCTCACTGCAGCAGCAAAGCACAGAGCTCTTTTCCTTGGTATTCAGAGCTGACAAAGGTGAACCACATTGTCCTCGGTCAGTTACCGCAGTCAGTTCAAGTTGCTAAACTGGGCTTCCTACTCAGGACCGTGTTTTCTTCCCACTGAGTCACCCACCCATCCTACACCAGGCATGTTTTTGCACACTATGGTGGTGTTTATGCTCCTTCCAAAGAAGAGAATAATCAGGGGTGTGTCTAGACCAGCCTCTGGGCTTCCTGCCATCAGGCTTTGCCCTGCCCTATCTACTTTGAGGGCAGACAGACTAAATCAAATCTCTTCCTCAAGGCCAACTTTCTGTGCAGGGAGCCCAGGCATGTGACTTGAGAAACCTCTGACACAGAGCAAGGACTTCTGCCTGCAGGCAGCTTCTCTTCAGAAGTCTCACAGTCCACCTCTATCCTTCTGGGGGGGAATGACACCACAAAAAAGGCTTTTCCTCGTGTATAAGGCTGAGGATCCAGATTTAGGGAATGAAACACGCTAAGTGGTTTACTGGAGCAAGTCGATGATAGTAAAAGACCTCTTCTCCCCCTCCTGCTGCCCAGGCTTTGAGAGGCTCATGATCTCACCTCCAGCAGCTCTAATGCAGTCGGTGGCAGGCTGCCAGCAGCCTGGCAATGCTGGTGCCATTGCTACATACATGGGATTACATTAAACCAGAAGGAAGTAGGAGAAAGCTCAGTGTGGGTGACTTGTCACAGTGTTCTCCATCTCAGAACTGAACTGTCTGATGGGGCTGAGCTGGAGGGGACAGGACCTGGGCAGCTCAAAGCTTGTTACTGAAGATCAACCTTTGTTCTGATTAAAAGGCAAAAAAAGAAAAAACTGAGTGGAAGGAGGAGCTTTGGGTGTGTTTATGGATTTTTTTTGCTAGGAGGGGAGGGAAAGGAGCTGTGAAACCTCTCCTCTTCTGCCCCTTTGACCTCCTCTGCTGCTGCATGCCTCTGCATCGCACTGGTGGGGAACTTTCCTTGCCAGATGAGGATCTTGAATGCCTCTCTTGGTGGTGTCCAAGATCCCTGCTGCCCTAGCAGAAGGTCACAGACCCATTCACATGAGCGCTCCCCTTGCCCTGCCAGTCCATTGCATCTTGCGGGTTCCTGGTTCTCCAGTCTTGTCTCTGCTACCTGTTTGGAGTCAAACCTTGGCTGCCCTGCACAGCCTGTGCCGGTGTGGCTGCGGACGAAGCTGGTGGATGCCTCGGCAAGGCGCCGCTGTGACCCTTGGATCTCAACCTCCCGGGCAGAAACCAGAGCCCGGCGTTGCCCGATGGCGATTCGCGGTCGAGTTCCTCCCGTAACCCCTCGGTGTCTCCCCTTCTCTCGGCAGGTCTGATCCTAGTGAACGAGCCCTACTACAACGAGGCGGGCTTTGACAGCGACCGGGGCCTCCAGGAGGGTTACGAGAACAGCCGCTGCTACAACGAGATGACCCTGATCCGGGTGGTGCAGTCCATGATGCAGCTGCTGCGGAGGCCGGTGGAAGTCTTCGAGCACGAGATCCGCGAGCACTTCCGCTGCCACGGCTGGCGCCTGGTGTCCCGCATCGAGTCCTGGCTGGAGACGAACGAGCTGGTGGAGCGGAGCCACGAACAGGCCAACGGGGCCGATTCCGCCTCCCTGCTCTCTGCCTGCGGCGCCCTGGCCGAGAGCCCCGGAGACAATGCGGAGTACGGCGGCAGCTCCGAGCAGGGGGCGGCTGCCGAACTGTCCGACTCGGCGCTCGACGGCAGGGAGGAGCTGGACGAGTCGGAGTTCGCCACCTCGACGCCCGGCGCTGGTGATCTCCAGCAGTACTCGGACTCGGAGAGCACGGGCCAAGCCAGGGGGGTAGACCTGGCCAGAGACCGAACGGACGAAGGGAAGGCTGCCCAGGACTCTGCCGCGCAGCCTAGCGTGAAACCAAAGAAAAGGAGAAAGAGCTACAGGAGTTTCCTTCCGGAGAAGAGCGGTTACCCTGATATTGGGTTCCCCCTCTTCCCTTTGTCCAAGGGGTTCATAAAAAGCATCCGTGGTGTCTTGCAGCAGTACCGGGCTGCCTTAGCAGGGGCCAACATCCCAGAGTGGACAGAGGACAAATAAACGGTCAGGTTAGGGACAGGCAGGTGCAGGGGAGAAGGGAAAAGCAGCAGAAAGGAATTTGGCAAACACCGTTACCATTAAACTGGCTTCTCCTTCCAGCTTTTCTTCCTCAGCTTGGTTTGTTCCAAAGAAGGTGGTAGGCCTGATTGCTCCTCCGAGGAAAGGTTGTCTAAGCATGAATAACTCTTTGTCCCCAGCCCTTCTTCCTTCCTCCTGCCCCATGTATGTGCTCCTCCTTGCAAGTTTGACCCTGCAATGGTAAGATTTGAGACCCGCACAGAAGCAGTCTTGCAGCCACGTTCCCTCTGCACTTTCATCTTGGGGCACCTTTCCACGCAAGGACTCTTCCCACCCAGCACTACACCCAGAAGCTTGCTCTGGTGGGGTTCCAGCCAGGAGAAGCGATTACTGTAGTATCTGGAAGTGAAGGGCGATGCCCTCCTGGGTTTTCATTTTTCCTCTGCGTTACCATGGGTTTTCTGAAGTCTACCCTGGCTTCTCTGTCCTTAGACATTGGATTGTGTTTGCGTTGGAGTTGTCTACACCATACGGAGTTGCTCTAGTCTTAGTTGTTCACCGATAGCTATGAGGTTCTTCCCGTCAGGCCTTGGTAGGCAGAACCAGAGCTCTGTGCTAGCAATTGTGCTGCCCTGGTAGTGCTGCAGGGCTTCCATCCACTTCTGGTTGGGCTTCTGGAAGCAGTTCTAGCCAGCCATACCCGCTTGTTTTTCTTCAGAATAAGGCAAACTTCCCTTTCCCCACCAGCACTCATGCTTGTCTTCTAGAAACACACGGGATTCAAGGTTCTGCCCTTATGACTTGGATATCCACCTCTGGTTCCCAGCCATCCTGGCTGTCACACAGCACTGCACCTACCCCTGGGTCGTCTCCTTGCCTGGGCAAGCGGCAGCGCGTGACCTCGGGGCGTGCTGTTGATCTCGCAGCTACTCTGGAGCTGCAGCTGCTGCTTCTCTGGCGTTTGGCTGTGAGTGGGCATTTCAGAGCTGTCTGAGCCAGCGTTGCTCAAGGGACAGAAGCTGTTGTGTCACGGTGAGGTCCTGTTGTAGCAGCAGCACTTTGTGACCGTTCCTGTGCTGTTACTCAGCCAGTGACCGGAGCGCGCTGGTGGGTGCTGTTACTGGTTCCTTCCCTTGCCAGCTGTTTCCCTTGGTGGCCCAGGGCCACTGGCTGGCAGTGCTGGGGACACAGCACATTCTCTAATCTCCCTCAGCACTGCCCTGCGCTCCGGGGAACGGCTGCTCAGATCGGCCCGTGTTTCAGCAGCAAGAGCTGTCTGAGCTGGTCACCATCAGCTCTTCGAAGCAGTGACTGGCCAGAGTCTTCTGGTCAAGATGCCTCCCTGAAGCCTCTTCTTCTGTGTGCACGCACTTATTTTCCCTTCTGGGGCTGGGAAGGATTTGCCCAGTGTTTAGGCATTGGAGAAGCACCCACTTAGCATCCATGTGGAGCACGGTCTGTCAGGGAGAGCCTGTTGGTCCTTAGAGCCAGCACAGTGAGCCGGTGGTGCCAGGCTTCCCCTAGAGCAGCCAGGCTGAGCGGTCAGCTCTGCCAGAAGTAAGGATGGAGCCAACACTCTCCTTTGCTCTGGCTCAGTATGGCTGTGTCCCTTCCCCCCCCAAGCCAGGATTTGGCCACCTCATTGTGGAACAGAGAGCAGTGGGTGAAGCTCAGCAGAACTACCTGGTGATTTTGGCTCCTGGAAATGTCAGGATCTGCACCTAGGTCCCCCCACCTGGCTCCCCCTGCCCGCTGCTGCCTCCACCTGCCCTCTGATCCTCTAG